>OX638372.1:79603791-79898929 GCA_951812925.1 Calliopum simillimum | reverse complement strand
CCCCCAGTTAAATCAATAGTTGTCCACACTAGCCCCGTATAAGGGGCTAGTGTGGACAAATGTAAGCTCTTTTTAAAATAATTTAATAGTGCACTTATGAAAATAAAAAATCATAACTATTGATGCAATTATGAAGGCAAGAGGTATAAGTAATCGCTAAAATTTACTTTATTACAAAAATGATATATTTACATACATAATTTTGTAATTATATAAAAATTGTCCACACTAGCCCCCCCTCCCCTACATTGCCTTCTTCATATAGACCCATCAGTCTTTTACCATGCGTATCCAAACTATTTGAAAAACTAATTTTATCAAAAATAATACCTTATGCAACCGAAAAAAATTTATTTCCGGTCCATCAATTCGGTTTCCGAAAATTCCACGAAACAATTGAACAGGTTAATAGAATCTCAAATGAAATAAGGAAGGCTTTCGAACACAGTGAATACTGTACAGCAGTTTCCCTCGACGTAGCTCAAGCATTTGATAAAGTATGGCATGAAGGCCTTATCAATAAAATTAAACACGTACTGCCTTTTAACGTTCACAAAACATTTATTTCTTATCTGGAAAGCAGGCAATTTAGAATTAGGGTCCTTTTCTGTACTTACTGTTTATCTCTGATTTACCTATTACCGCTGGCACAACCATATCTACTTTCGCAGATGATACTGCAGTTTTAAGTTGTAATCGTTGTCCCCTAGAAGCGGCACGAAAACTTCAACCTCATTTAAACTCTATCGAAAAGTAGTTGCTGCTATGGCGCATAAAAGTAAATGAACAAAAATGCAAGCAGGTTACTTTTACCCTTAGGCGAGGTAATTGCCCTGCTATCACATTAGATAACACTTCAATCCCTCAATCTGAAAACGTCACATACCTAGGTATTCATTTAGGCAGACGGCTAACGTGGCGAAAGCATATTGAATTAAAAAAAGCGCATGTTAAACTAAATATAAAACTTAAACTGAAACTTAAATATAAAATCCTTTTAACACATAATTATGACAAATCAAGGAACGGATTAAAAACACGGCTATAGTGACATATGTTTCGTCTTTCGCCACAAAGACTCATCAGACTATTTTTGTTGTAATTATAATTATATTTATTTTACTAAATTAATTATAATTGAAAAATTGCAAGTTTGAAAACTTTTTGTGTTTTTTGGCCTGGGCGTGAGTCGAACCAAGGAACTCGCGGTTGGTAGCAGAAGTCGCTACCACTGCACCAGCCTTGCCCGGCTGCAAAGCCGACTTTTGCCAGTTTTGCTTGTGTGTTAATACGTATTGATATATCATAATTGTTGTTTTGTGTTATTTATTGATATTTGGTATAGTTGTTCCTTTGGAACAAATTCAATACCGATTGCAGGTGTTTCCACCTTATCAGGGCGTGTTCTCCCACACTTAAAAATTCTTAAAGTTATTTGGGAGAACACGCCCTGATAAGGTGGAAGCACCTGCAATCGGTATTGAATTTGTTCCAAAGGAACAACTATACCAAATATCAATAAATAACACAAAACAACAATTATGATATATCAATACGTATTAACACACAAGCAAAACTGGCAAAAGTCGGCTTCGCAGCCGGGCAAGGCTGGTGCAGTGGTAGCGACTTCTGCTACCAACCGCGAGTTCCTTGGTTCGACTCACGCCCAGGCCAAAAAACACAAAAAGTTTTCAAACTTGCAATTTTTCAATTATAATTAATTTAGTAAAATAAATATAATTATAATTACAACAAAAATAGTCTGATGAGTCTTTGTGGCGAAAGACGAAACATATGTCACTATAGCCGTGTTTTTAATCCGTTCCTTGATTTGTCATAATTATGTGTTAGAAAATGCATTGATAGATTTATATGTAAGTCGATCTTTGCAAATATATGACTAAAAGTTCAATTAAAAAATCAATTTTCTATATATAAAATGTCATTAAGTTACACACTTAAAAATTCTTAAAGTTATTTGGGAGAACACGCCCTGATAAGGTGGAAACACCTGCAATCGGTATTGAATTTGTTCCAAAGGAACAACTATACCAAATATCAATAAATAACACAAAACAACAATTATGATATATCAATACGTATTAACACACAAGCAAAACTGGCAAAAGTCGGCTTCGCAGCCGGGCAAGGCTGGTGCAGTGGTAGCGACTTCTGCTACCAACCGCGAGTTTCTTGGTTCGACTCACGCCCAGGCCAAAAAACACAAAAAGTTTTCAAACTTGCAATTTTTCAATTATAATTAATTTAGTAAAATAAATATAATTATAATTACAACAAAAATAGTCTGATGAGTCTTTGTGGCGAAAGACGAAACATATGTCACTATAGCCGTGTTTTTAATCCGTTCCTTGATTTGTCATAATTATGTGTTAGAAAATGCATTGATAGATTTATATGTAAGTCGATCTTTGCAAATATATGACTAAAAGTTCAATTAAAAAATCAATTTTCTATATATAAAATGTCATTAAGTTACACACTTAAAAATTCTTAAAATCCTTTTATATAAATACATTATTAAGCCAATTTGGTTATATGGTATACAATTATGGGGTAACTTCTGCTCCTCGAACATTGAACCATTACAACGGACGCAGTCCAAAATTTTAAGAACCATTACAGGTGCTACATCGGGACCTATGCATCCCCTTGGTTAAAGACGAAATTAACAAATACAAGCAAAATTATGCTGAAAGATTGATGCATCATCCTAATCCATTGGCACGGAGTTTGAAGAATTAAGAAAATTTCTCCAGACTAAAAAGAAAGGATCGCCCTGTTATAAATATTCTTAGCAAATCAGGCCAAAAATATGTAGACACAGTGTGCTCCACGGCGCTGTCCTAAGAATTTAAATAACGATAACAACACCCCTCTGGAGTTATTTCATATTATGAAAGCCTATTCAATTCTGCATATTTTGGTGAATTTTTAAAAAAATGGTTAGAGCGGTTTTTGAAAAAAAGCCAAAAAACCGTTAAAATTGAAATGAAAAAAAAATTTTTGAGTTGACACACAAAAATTAAATTTTTATCAATATTTTAATAAATAATGATTATAATGTGCATATATTATGAAAGCATATTAAATTCGAAAGAATATAAGACTAAGTAGAAAATAATCGATGGACTGGTTTTCAAAAAACCGTTAAAATTTCAATGAAAATCAATACACAAGTATTATCTATATCACTGAAAAAAAAAAAATGATTACAAAAATTATTTAGATAAAAAAATATCGTTAAAATTGGAATTAGCCCGACAAAATTCGGATTTTGCTGCAAAAATGTTCGAATGGAAATTTTGTCACCAGAATACTCTTTATTTATGCATGAAAGATAAAGTGTGAAAAAATCATACTGAAATCTTTTACGCATAAAAAGTTATTCAAGGTCAAAGGTCGAAAAACTAGTTTTTTGCAATATCACACTAACGTTTACTTTTTCTGAAAAATAGGTCTAGAAGATTTGTAGTTCTTAAAATTTTCTATAGAAAAGACCTTAGAGTGGTTTTTGTACGACTGATAGTTTAGGAGATATTCTAATTAAAAAAGTGGCCAAGCTTGGTAATGCATACATGCGATATATAAGTGTGCATAGCCACATGTTGATTTTTAATGTACCATAACTTATGAACGATGAGTTGCACGAAAAAAACAAAACTATCAGGTTATAGGGAATTGTTTGCTCTATAAATGATAAGCAATGTATGTAGGGGAGGGGGAGGGCTAATGTGGACAAATTCAAATTCTCGCGCCGTTTTGAATTTTTTGTTTCTGTTTTATATTTTTCAAGTTGGTATTTGCACTCTGCATCACCAAAAAAAAATCATTTGTTGACAGTTCAGCTTTTCATGATAACGTGACCGAACGTGTTTTACGCAGCAAAAAGTAATTTTGTTGTTGCTTCGTAATTTCAGTGATACTTTTAAACTAATTATTCTTCTGCTGTAGTGTTAATAGATAATACAACTTAAAATAGTGTTTATTTAAACCATTGAAATTATTTTTGAAGAACTTTACCGTAAGATTAAAAAAAAAAATATTTTTGTTTAAAAAGACATGAAGGGGCTAGTGTGGACAACTGAAATGGGGCTAGTGTGGACAACTGAAATGGGGCTAGTGTGGACATGCCCGCAGCAGCTGAAATGACTCCAGAAATCGTCGGACCATTTCTAAAAGCCGTTCCAAGTAAGTACGTTACTAAAAAGAAAGAACGACAGATTCACGTATCCCGATTTACCGGATACCAGCGAAATTTACCGAAATGAAATAGTGGCAAAGCTGCCACAACCACAACAACTGTCGGATCAGCAAGTTATATGAAATTTGAAACTACATGGACAAAAAAAATTTTATATTGGCCAAATTGTCACGATCCACGGTTCTCAAGATTTCGACATTACGTTTCTAAAAAGAAAGAACGATAGATTCGCGTATCCCGATATACCGGATACCAGCCAAATTCACCGAAATGAAATAGGGGCAAAGCTGCCACAAGCACAACAACTGCCGGGAACATCTCGATCATCAAGTTATATGAAGTTTGATATAAATTTCTCCAAATACAACATGGGATGGCAGTTAATTTTTTATTTGTATTATTATTATTTGTATTACATCATTATTTTCTTGAATAAACATGTATCTGATCTCTTTCTTAACGTTTTTGTATGAATTATCAAGTTTCTTATGGTGTCCACATTAGCCCCCAGTTAAATCAATGGTTGTCCACACTAGCCCCGTATAAGGGGCTAGTGTAAGCTCATTTCAAAATAATTTAATAGTGCATTTATGAAAATAAAAATCATAACTATTGATGCAATTATGAAGGCAAGAGGTGTAAGTAATCGCTAAAAACTACTTTATTACAAAAATGATATATTTACATATAGAATTTTGTAATTACATATATAAAAATTGTCCACACTAGCCCCCCCTCCCCTACACATACAATTTACTGTTTAGGAGTTTTAATGAAAACCATAAAAATGAAGGAAAACGTTAAAAAAATCTGTTTTTATTGATTTACTCCTAAACGGTAAATTGTATATTTGCATACATTGCTCATCATTTATAGGGCATACAATTCCCTATAACCTGATAGTTTTGTTTTTTTCGTGCAACTCATCGTTCATAAGTTATGGCACATTAAAAATCAACATGTCGCTATGCACACTTATATACCGCATGTATGCATTACCAAGCTTTGACACTTTTTTAATTAGAATATCTCCTAAACTATTAGTCGTACAAAAACCACTCTAAGGTCTTTTCTATAGAAAATTTTAAGAACTACAAAATCGTCTAGACCTATTTTTCAGAAAAAGTAACCGTTAGTGTTAAATTTGCAAAAAACTAGTTTTTACGACCTTTGACCTTGAATAACTTTATGCGTAAAAGATTTCACTATGATTTTTCACACTTTATCTTTCATGCATAAATAAAGAGTATTCTGGTGACAAAATTTCACTTCGAACTATTTTGCAGCAAAATCCGAATTTTGAAGGGCTAACTCCAATTTTAACGATATTTTTTTAACTAAATAATTTTTGTAATCATTTTTTGCAGTGTTTTTTTGTTTACGAGCGTAAACTTTTTATTCTATAGAAAACATACATGATATATATGAAGCACTCCACGCCAAGTGTACCAAAAAAAAATTTTTTTTTTCTCCGATTTCGCTCAAATTTGGTAATTTGGTAGATCCGGTGTGCAAGAACAACAATCCGGAAGGATTTGGTCCTAGTACCATTTGTTGTTAAAATATAGGGTGTTGAAGTTGACGTTTTTGGTCATTTTCATGAAAAGAGTGTTTTTTCAAAAATTTATAGCTTACACTAAGGTTTGTAAATTGATAAATCTAAGTAAATGAAAAAATATTTCTTGGTGAAAAAAATTTTTTTTCACCAAAAGTTTTTACACTTAAAAATACTTTTGAATTTTTTTGAAAAAAAGCCCCCTTCGATTGTTTTTAAAAGTACTTTAAATTAAAGCATAACTTATAGGCTTTAAAATGATGTATGACTCAAGATGGGATTCAGACGCTACATGGGAGTTTTTGGCTTTTGCACGCCCGCGGCAGGCAAAAGTCTTTTTTTACTCGAGAGGAAATCATCTTACGTAAAAAGTGTACAAGGCAAAAAATGCTTAGAGTCGTCTAAGAGATACGTGTGATTTTTTTGGAATTTTTTAAAACTTTTTTTTTGAATAATTTTTTAAAAATTTTTTTATTAAAAATTTTTGCAAAAATTATTGAAAGGAAAAAAAAATTTTTTTTTTTAACTTTTCAAAAAATTCCAAAAAACCACACGTATTGCTTGGTCGATTCTAAGCATTTTTTGAATAGTACACTTTTTACGTAAGATGTTTTCCTCTCGAGTAAAAAAAGATTTTTGCCTGCCACGGGCGTTCAAAAGCCAAAAACTCCCACGTATCGTCCGAATCCCATCTTGAGTCATACATCATTTTAAAGCTTTTAAATTATGCTTTAATTTAAAGTACTTTTAAAAAAAATCGAAGGGGGTTTTTTTCAAAAAAACTCAAAAGTATTTTTAAGTAGAAAAAATTTTGGTGAAAAAAAATTTTTTTCACCAAGAAATATTTTTTTATAAAAAGAACACTTAAAAATAAATGGGACCATTAACTTAGATTTATCAATTTACAAACTTTAGTGTAAGCTATAAATTTTTGAAAAAACACCCTTTTCATGAAAATGACCAAAAACGTCAATTTCAACACCCTATATTTTAACAACAAATGGTACTAGGACCAAATCCACCGGATCTACCATATTGCCAAATTTGAGCGAAATCGGAGTTCTTCATAATAATATGTGTGTATATTTATAATTTTCATTATATGTTACAATAATCAGCAAAACCAATATTTTTAGTCGACATATGAAAATTAATTATCATTGAAATTTTAACGGTTTTTTGACAGTTTTTTGAAAACCGGTCCATCGATTTTTTTTAACTTAGTCTTATATTCTTTAAAATTTAATTTGCATTCATAATATATGCACATTATAATCATTATTTATTAAGATATTGATAAGAATTTAATTTTTGTGTGTCAACTCAAAACTTGTTTTTCATTTCAATTTTAACGGTTTTTTGGCTTTTTTTCAAAAATCGCTCTATCGATTTTTTTAAAAACTCACCAAAATATGCAGAATTTAATAGGCTTTCATAATATGAAATAACCCCAAAGGGGTTTGTTATCGTTAATTAAATTCTCAGGACAGCGCCGTGGCTCTCTTATGAAAGGAAGAAGTATTTTTTTCAAACAATCCTTCGCCGTACAACATGAATATTTTTGTATGAAATTCGATTTTAATTTCCGAGCCCTACTTTTGGCGTCTAAATTTTTTGCAACATTCTTGTCTGAAACTTTTTGTTTTCAACCTGCATTAGCTTTAACTTTTCGCTCCAAATAGTCAGAGCACTGGGCTAACCGGGCAGCTTTTCTAGCAGATGTGCTTGGAGATCTTTTCAATATTCTTTAAATTTTCTTGGCTTTCCCAATATCATGTGGTCCTTGTTTTCTTCCTGAACCAGGGTTCCTATCGATGGTCAAATTCTCCTGAAACTGTTTAATAACATTAGAAACAGTTTGACGGCAGACCTTCAATTCTTTGGCCAATTTTTTGTAAGGCCAATTTGGATTTTTTTGAAAATTTTTAATAATTTGAAGACATACTTCTTCTTCTTCACTCATTTTGATCAAACTCACAACAAATCAACATGTTGGTCATTAAAAATAGTAACTGACATATTTTTCAAAGAAAACTAGATCAAAGAAATTTTGAAATTTTACACCCAAAAAAAATTATTAGGTAAAACGTTTGTTAAGATTTTTTCGATCTCACTCCTTATGCTTTTAATATTTGGGAAGAAAATAATCATTAGAGTATGATTAAGTTATGTTCAGAAGACATCATAAACGAGAAATGAAGATTTTATTTAAAAAATTTTAATTTTTAACCTAAAAGTACGATTTTTCCATAGTACTTGATTTTTCGAACTTTGAACCGTTATATCGCAGCTTAACGACCGAACTTCGAAAAATCCTTTGGCAGTTTTTTTTCTACTCATCAATGGCAACCGAAAGTGCTAGGTGTGGTAGTGTGCAAACTACCAAAAAAACACTCTCATTTTCAAAAGGTTATAACTTTTTCTACGGCAGTTACATTTTTATGTTTTTAATACCAAATGATAGGGAAAAATCTGTAAAATAAAGTTTGCGGCTTACGTTTTTTTCTTAGGCCTCTGTTTTAAAAATTTTTGTCTTTAAAAAAAAAATGGTCTAAAATTTTGTACTGAAAAATCACTTTACCCGACTTAAAAAAAAAAACTGTCGTTGGGATTTTAAAAATTCTTTCAAATTTGACATCAGCGTAAAATCCTGAAGAAAATGAGATACCTCCCATCAAAATCCTATAGAAAAAAGTTTTTTGCCTTAAATCGCGCGGATGTGCCCTGTAATACTCATATTGAAATGTCAATAAAACATAGCTGTCACTGTGAGCTCATGCTGCAGTTCAGTTGATAACGAACAACCAAACACGATACTTAAAAAGAAAAAAATACAAAACTGCTCGAATTTAGAGGCCAAAAAAAAAAAAAATGTTTTTTTCCTTAAAAATCTTTCAATATTAGCTTTCAAACTGGGGGCGGTCATTCGAACTTTTTTTTTTTGTAAGGGGGTCGACACCATCTAGTGTCCACCTCAGTTTTTTCGAAATTTGCGGTTGGGTCCTAAGCTTTTTATAAAAATTCACTGAGCTGTTTTAGTGCTCAGTATGGAGACCTCTCATTATTAGTTTTGCGAAAAATTTTTATTTTGCAAGTTATGGGCATTTAACTTCAGAGTGTCCGAGTAGTGTTTTTGCGAAAAATCGATACAATTTTTTTTTCTAAGTTGCTCCATTTTGTCAAAAATAAATTTTTTTAATTTCTGTTTTCGGATTTTTGTAAGATTTTAAATTTTTAAAATTTACAAAATGGCGGCCATTTTTTGAAAAATCTTAAAAGTTTATTTTCTCAAAATAATATTTTGGTAATATTGGTTTTTTGTATACCTTGTATTTTCTAAGGGTTACCGGACATAATCCCAACTGACATAATCCCAACTGACATAATCCCCACTTTGTAAATGGGAATCACAGTGTGTCACAGAAGTATTTTGCATACAAAAAATATTAAAAAATTCGAATTAATACTCAACTTTTAGACGTTTCATTCTTAGAAAAGTAGTATTTTTTCTTATAAACTTCGAGTCAATGGAACGTAAACTATGATACTACTTCATAAAAAAATTAAAATAATGTGTTCTAATCACTTAAATAGCAAAGAAATGATTTATTCAGCTTTTTAACAATGTCGCAAAATTATTTTGCTTTTTAGTAATATTTTATTTTGAGATTGTTTATCAAGTAAAAGAGACTTTTTTAGTAATAACCACGGAAGCCAATATTTGAACAGCTTTGCGAGGATTCCATCCCTTTATATTTTCCGTCGGTGTTTTTTCCCATTTTTCTTGCAGTACTTGTTTGAGCACATTTTTTGGATAAAATATGGTATTTTCTGACCTTTCCACTAGATAAGACCAAACATTTTTTTTTTTTGGATTCGAAAAAGGATATCGCGGTGGTGTTTTAATGTCTTTGGTGTAGTACAGAAGTGTCCCAGAATGTGTATTTAGGGTTATTGTCTTTTGAAAATAAGAAGCCATCTTGTGGTAAACCCATTTTTTAAGAACTGGGTGGAAATTTTTTTTTGTAAAGTGGGACTGATGCTCATGTCTATCCATATTGCTATTGATAAGTTGAAGTTTCCCTATTCCATTAGCCGAGTTTTGTATATTATAGACTGATCCGCGGCCAAAGACCTACCGCAGGCCGCTCACTTAAGTAAAATTACTGTGGCTAGCAAACTAGGTGTTGGATATATTATAGACTGATCCGTGGCTGAAGGCTGCCGCGGAGCCGGTATTGGATTTTTTGCGGCTGCGGCTGTTGTCAATAACAAAATAAGGCGTTAGGAAATATCGATATGGAGATTATGTCCGAAAAACTTGCGGACATAATACCTATTTAAGAAATGGGTATTATGTCCGAATTATTGGCGGAATGGGGATTATGTCCGTGGGGATAATGTCACGGCACCTTTTCTAAGCAATGGAAATTATATCCTGCTACTTTGAAATTTTTTTTTTTGGCCACCTAGTGGGTGTGAATCAAAGCACAAAATAAAGTTAAAAAAATTGTCACGTGACTCTTTAGAAAAAAAAATTCCCGTGGCACTCACAGCCATTTAGCGCAAAACAAGTCTTCTACAAAATGTTTGTTTTTCATCCACCCTCCTGTAAAAAAAAAAAAATATTATTTTGAGATAATTGACTTTTAAGATTTTTAAAAAAATGGCCGCCATTTTGTAAATCTTCCAAATTAAAAAAAGGAAATTAAAAAAAAAACGTTCAAAATGCTATAAGAATCCGAAAACTAAAATTAAAAAAAATTTATTTTTGACAAAATGGCTAGATATAGAAAAAAAATTCCATCGACACTCTGAAGTTCCATGCCCATAACATGCAAAAACACTTTTTCGCAAAACTAGTAATGAGTGGTCTCCAGAACAGCTCTGTGAATTTTTATAAAAATCTGAGAACCCAACTGCGAATTTCGAAAAAATTGAGATGGATTTGGCCTCATAAAGAAAGTCGAAAATTGACGATGGAGCAATAAAATTGTAACATGTGATGAAGCTTGGTTTTATAAGTACGACTCAGAAACCAAACCAAACAACTATCCATGGTATGGAGCAGAGAAGGAGCGAATCCTCATATTAAAGCAAGAAAAAAAAACAGATACAAAAGAGATACATCGCTAGAGCGAAAATTGTAGCTTCTATTCCTTTGAATACAAGACAGACAATAACCACGAAATAGTATACTGAGGACTGCTTGGCAAAAATTTTCAAAAATACTTCGTACATCATTACAAATACTGTTGAATAACATGTAGCTATATGGCGGTGCCTCGGGTCGAAGAAGTTCTTCCAGCACCACATTTTTCGGATCTGGCACCTTGTGGCTTGTGGTTATTTTCAGGATGAAGATTAAAAATAAATAAACAAAAATGTTTTTCGTGGTTTTCTTCTAACCAACACAGCGAACTTTTGTTAGTCCCTCCGCATATAGTAACCGGAATTAAAAATTAATATATATCAACATTTATAAAAAAAATCTTCGTTGTCTTTTTTATTTGTTTTTATTTTACGTTAAATGTATGTTATTCCAGTTCTGTTTTGGCCCTTCTCATAGATGTTTACATTTATTTTCTTTATAGCAACCCGGAAAATTAAATCTCAAAAATTTTCAACTTGTAAGTGAAGCTGTAGCGCGAATGAATTTTGGAGGAGAGCCCATTTTGCAAGAAGTTGAATCAGAAAAAGATGTGAAGCGCTATACATTATTTGAGCACTCACATGTTACAGAAGAAGATGATTCCGAAGATTTAGTTGAATATGAACAAATCTCTAACGCTTATGAAAATGAGGGTAAGAATCATTAATTTTTGTGGCGTGCAGAAAAATTCTCTGCATTGAAAAAAAAAAATTTTTTAATTTGTATGTACAGGGTGCTCCATCTTTTATGTCGGTATGTAAACGCTGAATAACTTTCACATTTACCAACCGATTGATTGCATCAGATATGTTTTGGAAACGTCAATTCAGTACAATTTTTGCCATGGATCGCTTCACACCGAAACAACGCGCTGAAATAGTGACACTTTACATCGAAAACAGTCGTTCCATTTGAAATAGGAATTTTCAGCCACGTATGTCTGCTCGAAAATGCGTGAAAAGGGTTTTCATGGTTATTGGTTTCAACAAGATGGTGCGCCATGCCACGCTGCAAATCAAACAATTCAGTTTCTGCAACGAAAATTCCCTGGACGTCTGATATAAAAAAGAGGCGACATTGACTGGCCACCCAGATCACCTGATTTAACCCCCCGGACTTGTTTTTGGGGGTTATCTGAAAAGCAAGGTTTACGCCAACCAGCCTCAAACTATTGACGAGCTCAAGGCAAACATTCGTGCTGAATTCGACGCTATAACACCCGAGATGCTCGGAAAGGTAATGGCAAACGCAGAAAAAAGGAGTCATTTTGTAATTGCCACTTAATTGATATTGTTTTCAAAAACTAGTCCAAAAAAATTGTAAAGAACCAAACTGAATAAAAATACATCACTTATAGAAATCGGTTGTTTTTTCTCAAAGTTATTCAATGTTTACATACCGACATAAAAGATGGAGCACCCTGTATCTAAATCAGGAGTTTCCAACAGTTTTTGGTCGTTCACCCTTTTCAAGCTCATCACAAGCTTACCCCGTTCTCAAAATAAAATTTTATATTTTAATATTTTTTACATAAAAATTACTTTTATTCGAAAAAAAAGAATAATTAATTTATACATTCGATTTTTATTTTGGGCTTTAGGTCAAAAAAATTTATATCTAATTAATTTATATGCAAAGGGGTTTCAAGAAAGCAAATGTGGGAAATTTGTACATCCTTTAGGGGTACATATTGTTGGCCTACGAATATTGTTTTTAGTAACATAATTGTTTTGTTTACTGTTTCTTGATAGACCCTACAACCAAAGATTACATAGAAAGATGGTTCACTGCCATACATTTGTATGTCCCATGCAAATTTTCTTCCTGAACGCGAAACAAGTCATAATATAAGAGTGGAGAGAGAGTCATACATACATACGTACATACATGTAGGGTGCAGAAATCTCTTGTGAGATTTTTGTAAGTCAATGCTTATCGCATATAATTTGATATCAGCGAATTTATAAATTCATTATTATTTATCATTTTATCCTTAATGTTTAAATTGTAATTGAATAATTTCAGGAAAGAAAAACGAAAGAAAAATTCCATGAATGAGAATTTATTTGGCTGTGCATTTGGTTTTGTTATTAGCGGACTACAAAGAGAGAAAGAAAAATATAAAAAATTGAATTTCACACGCATTTCGCAGAAACCAGTTTTCCAATGTTCTTATCAGTGTAGCCAAAATGCTACGATCGGAGTATTTTCTCCCATACTCACAACTCCCCAATTTAAAAACACCAGAAATAAAAACAACCCAAACTTTTGAGGTCCTGAGCCACTGTAGAGCACCGTTTAGAAAAACCAATTGAGACAATCGGCGAAACGTTGGGAAATAGCGGAATGAAATTGTTTTAATTTTATTTAGCGTTTTAAAATCTTGTGACCATCAAGCTCAATGCAACAAATTGATGCAAAAAAACTCATATGAGACAATTTGAGTTTTGTTTAAAAGCAACAAAAAAAATACAACAAACAAAAATCGAAATAGTCATTTTATGAAGTTAGTTTATTGACTGTTGCTTGTATAGTACTAATGAAAGTACCAACGCGCTTTTTCTTAATTGAAGTATGATAAATTTATATTGAACTAATTAAACAGTCATTTTTGCAATTTTTCAACAACAGACGCAAGCAAGTGTTAACATGGAAATTGATTACATATGTTTCGGCTACTTCCACACACATATTTATATATTTTCATATATAAACATGTATATAGCCTCATCAGATCAGTTTTAGTTAAATCTTGTCAGAAACCGTACTCGAACCCGTGACTCCGGTTTTCTAATGAAAGAAAACGCGGTGCTTTAGCGATTAAGCTGGCGTTAGATATCTTCTCTTATTATAGGGTCTAAAATTGTGTATATAAAAACTGTTGTCATTTTTCCTCAAGAACTGCTTAAGCGATTTTAATGAAACTTTGGAAAATGATACGAATTATCATATGCTAAAGAATGGAATAGACTTTGACTTAGTATATACTAGTGAAGAGGCGTGGCATCGCCCCAAACTTTTAATTTGATTTGGTATATCTTTTGAACCATATAAAGTTTTTTGATGAAAATTAGTACACAGCTACTGACTATAATGGACAAAAATTGGGCAAAATCGGAAAAGTAACACGCCCACTTTTTAGCCATTGGAAATTTTGATATTTTGATTTTAATATTACTCGAATACAGATTTTGATAAAAATCAAAATTTTTAATGGTTTCAAATGCGCACCGCCATATTTCATAGGCTAAGTAAGTAAATGGATGCAAAAGCCCATGCGAACGTATATAATTTTCTTAATAAAACCACTGTGAATGTAGCCCTTATACGAATCTACCCCATCTTACCCTGAAGTGTTTTTTTGGCACCAAACCAACTAAGTAGTTTATACTAATGTCTCGCCTTTGTGATTTTCAAAAAAGGACAAAATTAACTGAAATATATTAATTCTGACTAAAATTATTTTATTTGAAAGTGTCATACTCTTTCTAATTTTTTCTTTTAGATTGTACTGAGTCTGATAGTTGTCCTAGCTCTACAGACAAAAAAGTAGGCCAGCATACTGGATACTACAAGTTAAATAAAAAACCAGCAACTAATAAGAAAATCAAAAAGAAAAGAATTGCGATTCCAGTTCAAACACCAAAAGTTCCACTATTTGGTTCGTATGTTTCCCCTCCAGAAGTTCCTCACCATTACCATAAAATGCCAGCAAACGATAAAGGTATGTTATAAATTAAGTATTAAAAAAAGTATTAATTTTTTTGCCAGAATTCTGTCAAACCTATTTTTTTTTTTTAAATTATGCTGTTAGCTCTAAGTTTGCAGTGTTTCATCCCCGCTAAAACTTTAACAGTCGCTTTATTTCGTATTCTTACTAATTTTGAAATGAGAGACTTTTTTTGGTGCAGGAGCACCAAAGTTAAGTTAAGTATGGAGAATCATAGACGTATGTGGTTTATACCAAAAACCGTACAAAAAGTAAAAGGGATTAGATCAGAGAGCGTTGCACTCTTCACATAAAAAAATCTGAACATTCAATAATTCTGCACTTATAAATCTTCAAGTATAAATGTACATGGTATCTACCAAGGACCATGCAAAAAATGGGTAGATTATACCAGGGGACGTTGCACTCCCATACAAAGAAATCATAAAAATTGTCCCCGAACGAGTGTGAGACTGCAACGCCCCCTGGACTAATCTACCCATTTTTTGCATGGTCTTTGGTGGATGCCATGTACATACATTTATGCTTGAAGTTTCATAACTGCTACGTATATGCGCAGAATTATTTTTAAAATTTTGCTAAAATGGGAGGTGTCACGCCCTCTTGTCGGGTTAACCCAGTTTTTGCTCAGAGCTTGCATTTATAGTTCTTAGTGTCTAAGTAAAATTTATTTCGATTATCTCAAAAAACGCTTTCAGTATACAGGATCCCGCCATTGAATTATGAACACTGCAAAAATTTAAAAAATTTTTCTTTATTTCGGAGAGACCCTTTTATGGAATTGAAAGTTCTACAAAATGCGAGAACACTTTTTTTTCTAGAACGAACCGCTTTGGAGATTTTTTGAAAAAACGGTAAAAAACTGATTTTGGACGCCATTTTTCCAATATGGCGGCGCGAGCGAACACGACTCGATTTAGCAAAGTTGAAATTCTGAAGGAGCAAAGCTTTCCAGGTAAAACTACCCAATGACTGTACTACTACCGATTCACAATTTTTTTTTTTTTTTAAATCCTATTCTTTTGACCAAGAGCAAACAAATTCACAACTGCACAACTGTGTTAGGCGTGGTGTCTATTTTGTGATTTTTTGTACGGAGGGGATACAACACCTCCTTGTCTGATCCTCCAAATTTTCCTTAAAAACCTATAGAAGCGCCAAAACAATCATATGTGTACATGGTAATGCGGTCCTTCCTAATCGGGGAAATATTGATTTAATTCACAATGGAGGTAAGGCTTGACCAAGGTCCCTGTGGTACGAAAACGTAGGGTACCTGGTTTTTTAGTACATTTTCTCAATAAAACGGCTTGTAAAATATCTTTTGATTTGAAATTCTTGCTATTTTTTTGAGTCGTTTGACATTTTTTTATTTAAATTCTGATTGGTAAAATTTTTTAATTTATTTTCGCGCGGATATAAATCGTGATTTTGCTTTTGCCTCTTATGTGAAAACTGGGACTAATCGAACATTTTTATTAACGCAGTCCTATTATGGTAATAGAAACGAATAATAACACCAGCGCACAAAAAAAAAAAAAAAAAAAGTGACCTGTACATTTGACCAGACAAATCAATCAATATGTATTTGGGTGCGTTAAATCCGAATCCGAGGTCACAATTGCTCATATACCCTCAAAATTTTGAGATATCCTTGCTTGAAATTGCAGAGAGCACTGTTTTCAGGCTTATTTCGAAGTTCCAGAAAATGGTATAGATCCATTTTTTTTCAACGGCATCGAATTGGCATAGTCTCTTTATCTAAATATCGTGAAATACACAAAATTTTGCAAATCGGTCGTAATCAGAAGTGACTATGGTGTTAATAGTGGAGTCAATAAAGCCTTTTCGTCGGAAGTCCTCAAGAACAGCTCCGATTTTGGGCCTGTGAAAATCGAGGTGAAATTGTTGTGTCAAAATTTGTATATCAGATTTTCATACAATTCGATTACGCGCAGATATGACTGATGTATTAAGAGAAATTACATACATTGCACTTTAATAACAGTCGTGCAAATGTATTGTATTTTCTGTATAAATTTATGAATTATGATTTTTATAAATTGTCTCCATTTTTAACAGCCGTTTTGCATTGGAAAATTACGACTTTTAGAGTAAACAGAGGTTTATTATTTTGAGGATCATCCAAAAATATGTGAAGTGGTCGGACAAAATCATACTTAATATGAATTTAAATCAAAATTTCATGATTTGGGTTTTTGACTTAAGGTTTTAATTTTAGTCTGGCATAACAACTATTTTTGACGAACTCTAAAGTACTTTGGCCCGAATATTTCCGAACTTAAAAAACAATTCTCTCTTTGAATTTTGGGACCCGTAATGCTTTGTCAATTCTAAAGATTTTGATGTCATTCCCTTAGGAGTTTTGTCATTCATCATGTATGTAGGACCCAAAAATAAGTTTTGACCTCTGACAAGTGAATTATGGTTTTAACTTCCAAAAATAAAGTTCAAAATTATGCGTAATACCTGTTTCCAACAAAGATTTATTTAGTGATTTAAGACTGTTTTCAGATTTAATTGAAGTTTAATGGTGGTTACAGCCAAATCACTTTATAAATCTCCGGTGGAAACAGGCTATTGCGGTGGCCTTCGTTGAGACCTAGTAATGGGTACATTAGATTAATTTTGCAAGGGAGCAAACTCGTAAACCAGATCTACGACTAAAACGGAGGAAACCAAACCAGAAAAGAAAAACCTTAAAATTTAAGTTTAGAATAGTAAAAGAAGTGCTTGTTACCCGATCAAGAAAAGTATATCAAAAATATATCAAAATGATATCCAAAATTTGTCAGTGACATGCTTAATTTTGACAAAAAAAGGATATCACAGTGATATACGGAATGTAACGCTTTGCGTATATCACCATGATATCAAAAAAAGATATCAAAATGAGCATATCATTTTGATATCCATTTCTGATACAAAATTGACATAACCAACTTTGAGTCTGATAACTAAAGCGACGCAGATAATGGCGAAATTTTGCAATATTGTATTTAATCGTCGGCAACAAGTTTTTGAAATTGCCCGCATGCAGCAAATTAATGAAGTGTCGGTTTTTTTAACACAATTATATTTTTTGTGCTTTTTCACGAATTTCATTAGAAAGTTCACTTCTTGCAGGTGAACTATACTTACTATACTTTCCATACTTTTTGTTTTCCCAACCACAGGCTGCATGCAGCAACTGAATGGAGTGTCGGTTTTTTTGCACTCAATTATACAGTGGCTCACAGCTTATTTCGTGTAATATTTTCAAACCCTACACCCAGGGTATATTCACTTTTTCCTTCCGTTTGTAACGCAGAGAAGGAGGCGTGGCAGATATGGAAAAGTATATATATTCTTGATCAGCGTCACCTCCTGAGTCGATATAGCCATGTCCGTCTGTCTGGCTGGCTGGCTGGCTGGCTGGCTGGATAATTCAATAAAATTTGGTACACAGCCTCCGTCGTCAAAGTTAGCTCGGGGGATTGAAAATGAGCGAAATCGGTCAACGGACACGCCTACCGCCCATACAAAAAATATCTTCAAAATGCAAATTTGGGAGTATATTTCACAACAATGCAACCAAAATACACATAAATACTACGAATTGTCAACGCAAGCTCTGAGAAAAAGCTGGTCGAATTCGGACAAGAGGGCGTGGCACCTCTTATATAAGCAAAAGCTTCAAAACGCTGTACTGAAAGCGATTTTTTGAGATAATCAAACTAGATTTGACTCGAACACTAAAAACTATAAATGCAAGCTTTAAGCAAAAACTGGATAAAATCGGACAAGAGGGCGTGGCTCCTCCCATATAAGCAAAAGCTTCAAAACGCTATTCTGAAAATATTTTTTCAGATAATCCAACCAAATTTCACTTAAACACTAAGAACTATAAATGCACTCTGAGAAAAAACTGGGTGAATTTGGAGGGCGTGGCACCTCCCATATTAGCAAAATTTTCAAAATACTGCTGTGTAGGGTATTTAATGTTTGGCCAGGCCAAAGGTAACACCCTTACTAGTTTAACTTTGAAACACTGTAAATACATATCTCATAAAATTTTGAATGAAGGCTGAGACGGGCATGCCTATTCATAATAAGTAAAAGAAAATTTACAAAAATTGATTCCGAGACCATCCAGGCGGAAAAAACCGATTTAGCAGGAAAAATCAGGTCACAGCTTATTTCGTGCAGATGCTTATTTTCCCTTTAGAGCCAGCGTTTCGCGATATTTAACGGAAATTTATTTTTCTATGTTCTATGTGTGATATTGCGAACCAAATTCAGCCAATTTTTAGTTTGATTTTGTGTATGTGAGGGTAAAAATGTGAATTTTGCAGAAATGGGTCGCCGAGCAGTGAAAATCGGTGTAAAGTCATTTTAAGAACGGTCGATCCCTGCACAATGCTGCTAAATATGTGAAGTTGAGCACCGTACAGAATGCGCAGCAAAATTGAAAGCTCCGTTCATGCAAATCGGGTCCAAAATAAGGGTAAAAGTGCGTCAAACCCCATTTTTACTCCCGCTGATGGTCAGTTTTTTGTCCATAAAATTAAAACAACTCACACTATCAGCTCCAAAAATAGCCACAAACATGCAGCACAAACTAAGCAAGCCGCACTGTGCAAAAACTGTCCACCTCGGGCACCGAGACCACAATTTTAAAGCCCAAGTAGCCCTTCATAAGCAAAACAAAAACCCAACAAAGTCTACTTGCTTTTGCAATGGATTAGTTTTAAAGATACAGTGTTTCAAAGTTAAACTAGTAAGGGTGTTACCTTTGGCCTGGCCAAACATTAAATACCCTACACAGCAGTATTTTGAAAATTTTGCTAATATGGGAGGTGCCACGCCCTCCAAATTCACCCAGTTTTTTCTCAGAGTGCATTTATAGTTCTTAGTGTTTAAGTGAAATTTGGTTGGATTATCTGAAAAAATATTTTCGTGAAAATATGACTTCAACATATACTGTGTGTTGTATGTGCGAAATTGTGACTTTGTTTGCTCCCCGTCCATTTCCTGAACGAAGAGGTCAAACAAATTAGGAATCGGTAGTTTAAAAAACCCAGCCGGTTTTCGATCAAAGGTTGAAAAATGCACCAATGTTAATTAATTTAAAAGAAAACTAGTAAGGGTGTAACCTTTGCCCTGGTCAAACATTAAATACCCTACACAGCAGTATTTTTAAAATTTTGCTAAAATGGGAGGTGTCACGCCCTCTTGTCGGGTTAACCCAGTTTTTGCTCAGAGCTTGCATTTATAGTTCTTAGTGTCTGAGTAAAATTTAGTTCGATTATCTCAAAAAACGCTTTCAGTATACAGTATCCCGCCATTGAATTATGAACACTGCAAAAATTTAAAAATTTTTTCTTTATTTCGGAGAGACCCTTTTATGGAATTGAAAGTTCTACAAAATGCGAGAACACTTTTTTTTCTAGAACGAACCGCTTTGGAGATTTTTTGAAAAAACGGTAAAAAACTGATTTTGGACGCCATTTTTCCAATATGGCGGCGCGAGCGAACACGACTCGATTTAGCAAAGTTGAAATTCTGAAGGAGCACATCGAAATCTATAAAATAACTCATTTGCAAAAATCCCGCAAAGCTTTCCAGGTAAAACTACCCAATGACTGTACTACTACCGATTCACAATTTTTTTTAAATCCTATTCTTTTGACCAAGAGCAAACAAATTCACAACTGCACAACTGTGTTAGGCGTGGTGTCTATTTTGTGATTTTTGTACGGAGGGGATACAACACCTCCTTGTCTGATCCTCCAAATTTTCCTTAAAAACCTATAGAAGCGCCAAAACAATCATATGTGAACATGGTTTCCATCCGTATGGAATCCCCCTAAAAGGGGTCGGAGGAGTTAGTTCCCGAGAAAAATGTTCTTTGAAAAGTAATGCGGTCCTTCCTAATCGGGGAAATATTGATTTAATTCACAATGGAGGTAAGGCTTGACCAAGGTCCCTGTGGTACGAAAACGTAGGGTACCTGGTTTTTTTAGTACATTTTCTCAATAAAACGGCTTGTAAAATATCTTTTGATTTGAAATTCTTGCTATTTTTTTCGTCGTTTGACATTTTTTTATTTAAATTCTGATTGGTAAAAATTTTTAATTTATTTTCGCGCGGATATAAATCGTGATTTTGCTTTTGCCTCTTATGTGAAAACTGGGACTAATCGAACATTTTTATTAACGCAGTCCTATTATGGTAATAGAAACGAATAATAACACCAGCGCACAAAAAAAAAAAAAAGTGACCTGTACATTTGACCAGACAAATCAATCAATATGTATTTGGGTGCGTTAAATCCGAATCCGAGGTCAGAATTGCTCATATACCCTCAAAATTTTGAGATATCCTTGCTTGAAATTGCAGAGAGCACCGTTTTCAGGCTTATTTCGAAGTTCCAGAAAATGGTATAGATCCATTTTTTTTCAACGGCATCGAATTGGCATAGTCTCTTTATCTAAATATCGTGAAATACACAAAATTTTGCAAATCGGTCGAAATCAGAAGTGACTATGGTGTTAATAGTGGAGTCAATAAAGCCTTTTCGTCGGAAGTCCTCAAGAACAGCTCCAATTTTGGGCCTGTGAAAATCGAGGTGAAATTGTTGTGTCAAAATTTGTATATCAGATTTTCATACAATTCGATTACGCGCAGATATGACTGATGTATTAAGAGAAATTACATACATTGCACTTTAATAACAGTCGTGCAAATGTATTTTCTGTATAAATTTATGAATTATGATTTTTATAAATTGTCTCCATTTTTAACAGCCGTTTTGCATAGGAAAATTACGACTTTTAGAGTAAACAGAGGTTTATTATTTTGAGGATCATCCAAAAATATGTGAAGTGGTCGGACAAAATCATACTTAATATGAATTTAAATCAAAATTTCATGATTTGGGTTTTTGACTTAAGGTTTTAATTTTAGTCTGGCATAACAACTATTTTTGACGAACTCTAAAGTACTTTGGCCCGAATATTTCCGAACTTAAAAAACAATTCTCTCTTTGAATTTTGGGACCCGTAATGCTTTGTCAATTCTAAAGATTTTGATGTCATTCCCTTAGGAGTTTTGTCATTCATCATGTATGTAGGACCCAAAAATAAGTTTTGACCTCTGACAAGTGAATTATGGTTTTAACTTCCAAAAATAAAGTTCAAAATTATGCGTAATACCTGTTTCCAACAAAGATTTATTTAGTGATTTAAGACTGTTTTCAGATTTAATTGAAGTTTAATGGTGGTTACAGCCAAATCACTTTATAAATCTCCGGTGGAAACAGGCTATTGCGGTGGCCTTCGTTGAGACCTAGTAATGGGTACATTAGATTAATTTTGCAAGGGAGCAAACTCGTAAACCAGATCTACGACTAAAACGAAGGAAACCAAACCAGAAAAGAAAAACCTTAAAATTTAAGTTTAGAATAGTAAAAGAAGTGCTTGTTACCCGATCAAGAAAAGTATATCAAAAATATATCAAAATGATATCCAAAATTTGTCAGTGACATGCTTAATTTTGACAAAAAAAGGATATCACAGTGATATACGGAATGTAACGCTTTGCGTATATCACCATGATATCAAAAAAAGATATCAAAATGAGCATATCATTTTGATATCCATTTCTGATACAAAATTGACATAACCAACTTTGAGTCTGATAACTAAAGCGACGCAGATAATGGCGAAATTTTGCAATATTGTATTTAATCGTCGGCAACAAGTTTTTGAAATTGCCCGCATGCAGCAAATTAATGAAGTGTCGGTTTTTTTAACACAATTATATTTTTTGTGCTTTTTCACGAATTTCATTAGAAAGTTCACTTCTTGCAGGTGAACTATACTTACTATACTTTCCATACTTTTTGTTTTCCCAACCACAGGCTGCATGCAGCAACTGAATGGAGTGTCGGTTTTTTTGCACTCAATTATACAGTGGCTCACAGCTTATTTCGTGTAATATTTTCAAACCCTACACCCAGGGTATATTCACTTTTTCCTTCCGTTTGTAACGCAGAGAAGGAGGCGTGGCAGATATGGAAAAGTATATATATTCTTGATCAGCGTCACCTCCTGAGTCGATATAGCCATGTCCGTCTGTCTGGCTGGCTGGCTGGGTGGATAATTCAATAAAATTTGGTACACAGCCTCCGTCGTCAAAGTTAGCTCGTGGGATTGAAAATGAGCGAAATCGGTCAACGGACACGCCTACCGCCCATACAAAAAATATCTTCAAAATGCAAATTTTGGAGTATATTTCACAACAATGCAACCAAAATACACATAAATACTACGAATTGTCAACGCAAGCTCTGAGAAAAAGCTGGTCGAATTCGGACAAGAGGGCGTGGCACCTCTCATATAAGCAAAAGCTTCAAAACGCTGTACTGAAAGCGATTTTTTGAGATAATCAAACTAGATTTGACTCGGACACTAAAAACTATAAATGCAAGCTTTAAGCAAAAACTGGATAAAATCGGACAAGAGGGCGTGGCTCCTCCCATATAAGCAAAAGCTTCAAAACGCTATTCTGAAAATATTTTTTCAGATAATCCAACCAAATTTCACTTAAACACTAAGAACTATAAATGCACTGAGAAAAAACTGGGTGAATTTGGAGGGCGTGGCACCTTCCATATTAGCAAAATTTTCAAAATACTGCTGTGTAGGGTATTTAATGTTTGGCCAGGCCAAAGGTAACACCCTTACTAGTTTAACTTTGAAACACTGTATCTTTAAAACTAATACATATCTCATAAAATTTTGAATGAAGGCTGAGACGGGCATGCCTATTCATAATAAGTAAAAGAAAATTTACAAAAATTGATTCCGAGACCATCCAGGCGGAAAAAACCGATTTAGCAGGAAAAATCAGGTCACAGCTTATTTCGTGCAGATGCTTATTTTCCCTTTAGAGCCAGCGTTTCGCGATATTTAACGGAAATTTATTTTTCTATGTTCTATGTGTGATATTGCGAACCAAATTCAGCCAATTTTTAGTTTGATTTTGTGTATGTGAGGGTAAAAATGTGAATTTTGCAGAAATGGGTCGCCGAGCAGTGAAAATCGGTGTAAAGTCATTTTAAGAACGGTCGATCCCTGCACAATGCTGCTAAATATGTGAAGTTGAGCACCGTACAGAATGCGCAGCAAAATTGAAAGCTCCGTTCATGCAAATCGGGTCCAAAATAAGGGTAAAAGTGCGTCAAACCCCATTTTTACTCCCGCTGATGGTCAGTTTTTTGTCCATAAAATTAAAACAACTCACACTATCAGCTCCAAAAATAGCCACAAACATGCAGCACAAACTAAGCAAGCCGCACTGTGCAAAAACTGTCCACCTCGGGCACCGAGACCACAATTTTAAAGCCCAAGTAGCCCTTCATAAGCAAAAAAAAACCCAACAAAGTCTACTTGCTTTTGCAATGGATTAGTTTTAAAGATACAGTGTTTCAAAGTTAAACTAGTAAGGGTGTTACCTTTGGCCTGGCCAAACATTAAATACCCTACACAGCAGTATTTTGAAAATTTTGCTAATATGGGAGGTGCCACGCCCTCCAAATTCACCCAGTTTTTTCTCAGAGTGCATTTATAGTTCTTAGTGTTTAAGTGAAATTTGGTTGGATTATCTGAAAAAATATTTTCGTGAAAATATGACTTCAACATATACTGTGTGTTGTATGTGCGAAATTGTGACTTTGTTTGCTCCCCGTCCATTTCCTGAACGAAGAGGTCAAACAAATTAGGAATCGGTAGTTTAAAAAACCCAGCCGGTTTTCGATCAAAGGTTGAAAAATGCACCAATGTTAATTAATTTAAAAGAAAACTAGTAAGGGTGTAACCTTTGCCCTGGTCAAACATTAAATACCATACACAGCAGTATTTTTAAAATTTTGCTAAAATGGGAGGTGTCACGCCCTCTTGTCGGGTTAACCCAGTTTTTGCTCAGAGCTTGCATTTATAGTCCTTAGTGTCTGAGTAAAATTTAGTTCGATTATCTCAAAAAACGCTTTCAGTATACAGTATCCCGCCATTGAATTATGAACACTGCAAAAATTTAAAAATTTTTTCTTTATTTCGGAGAGACCCTTTTATGGAATTGAAAGTTCTACAAAATGCGAGAACACTTTTTTTTCTAGAACGAACCGCTTTGGAGATTTTTTGAAAAAACGGTAAAAAACTGATTTTGGACGCCATTTTTGAAATATGGCGGCGCGAGCGAACACGACTCGATTTAGCAAAGTTGAAATTCTGAAGGAGCACATCGAAATCTATAAAATAACTCATTTGCAAAAATCCCGCAAAGCTTTCCAGGTAAAACTACCCAATGACTGTACTACTACCGATTCACAATTTTTTTTAAATCCTATTCTTTTGACCAAGAGCAAACAAATTCACAACTGCACAACTGTGTTAGGCGTGGTGTCTATTTTGTGATTTTTTGTACGGAGGGGATACAACACCTCCTTGTCTGATCCTCCAAATTTTCCTTAAAAACCTATAGAAGCGCCAAAACAATCATATGTGAACATGGTTTCCATCCGTATGGAATCCCCCTAAAAGGGGTCGGAGGAGTTAGTTCCCGAGAAAAATGTTCTTTGAAAAGTAATGCGGTCCTTCCTAATCGGGGAAATATTGATTTAATTCACAATGGAGGTAAGGCTTGACCAAGGTCCCTGTGGTACGAAAACGTAGGGTACCTGGTTTTTTTAGTACATTTTCTCAATAAAACGGCTTGTAAAATATCTTTTGATTTGAAATTCTTGCTATTTTTTTCGTCGTTTGACATTTTTTTATTTAAATTCTGATTGGTAAAAATTTTTAATTTATTTTCGCGCGGATATAAATCGTGATTTTGCTTTTGCCTCTTATGTGAAAACTGGGACTAATCGAACATTTTTATTAACGCAGTCCTATTATGGTAATAGAAACGAATAATAACACCAGCGCACAAAAAAAAAAAAAAGTGACCTGTACATTTGACCAGACAAATCAATCAATATGTATTTGGGTGCGTTAAATCCGAATCCGAGGTCAGAATTGCTCATATACCCTCAAAATTTTGAGATATCCTTGCTTGAAATTGCAGAGAGCACTGTTTTCAGGCTTATTTCGAAGTTCCAGAAAATGGTATAGATCCATTTTTTTTCAACGGCATCGAATTGGCATAGTCTCTTTATCTAAATATCGTGAAATACACAAAATTTTGCAAATCGGTCGAAATCAGAAGTGACTATGGTGTTAATAGTGGAGTCAATAAAGCCTTTTCGTCGGAAGTCCTCAAGAACAGCTCCGATTTTGGGCCTGTGAAAATCGAGGTGAAATTGTTGTGTCAAAATTTGTATATCAGATTTTCATACAATTCGATTACGCGCAGATATGACTGATGTATTAAGAGAAATTACATACATTGCACTTTAATAACAGTCGTGCAAATGTATTTTCTGTATAAATTTATGAATTATGATTTTTATAAATTGTCTCCATTTTTAACAGCCGTTTTGCATAGGAAAATTACGACTTTTAGAGTAAACAGAGGTTTATTATTTTGAGGATCATCCAAAAATATGTGAAGTGGTCGGACAAAATCATACTTAATATGAATTTAAATCAAAATTTCATGATTTGGGTTTTTGACTTAAGGTTTTAATTTTAGTCTGGCATAACAACTATTTTTGACGAACTCTAAAGTACTTTGGCCCGAATATTTCCGAACTTAAAAAACAATTCTCTCTTTGAATTTTGGGACCCGTAATGCTTTGTCAATTCTAAAGATTTTGATGTCATTCCCTTAGGAGTTTTGTCATTCATCATGTATGTAGGACCCAAAAATAAGTTTTGACCTCTGACAAGTGAATTATGGTTTTAACTTCCAAAAATAAAGTTCAAAATTATGCGTAATACCTGTT
Source organism: Calliopum simillimum (assembly GCA_951812925.1). Lineage (NCBI taxonomy): Eukaryota > Metazoa > Arthropoda > Insecta > Diptera > Lauxaniidae > Calliopum > Calliopum simillimum. Next base: position 79,872,320 of record OX638372.1, on the reverse strand, counting down.
TCCAACAAAGATTTATTTAGTGATTTAAGACTGTTTTCAGATTTAATTGAAGTTTAATGGTGGTTACAGCCAAATCACTTTATAAATCTCCGGTGGAAACAGGCTATTGCGGTGGAAACAGGCTATTGCGGTGGCCTTCGTTGAGACCTAGTAATGGGTACATTAGATTAATTTTGCAAGGGAGCAAACTCGTAAACCAGATCTACGACTAAAACGAAGGAAACCAAACCAGAAAAGAAAAACCTTAAAATTTAAGTTTAGAATAGTAAAAGAAGTGCTTGTTACCCGATCAAGAAAAGTATATCAAAAATATATCAAAATGATATCCAAAATTTGTCAGTGACATGCTTAATTTTGACAAAAAAAGGATATCACAGTGATATACGGAATGTAACGCTTTGCGTATATCACCATGATATCAAAAAAAGATATCAAAATGAGCATATCATTTTGATATCCATTTCTGATACAAAATTGACATAACCAACTTTGAGTCTGATAACTAAAGCGACGCAGATAATGGCGAAATTTTGCAATATTGTATTTAATCGTCGGCAACAAGTTTTTGAAATTGCCCGCATGCAGCAAATTAATGAAGTGTCGGTTTTTTTAACACAATTATATTTTTTGTGCTTTTTCACGAATTTCATTAGAAAGTTCACTTCTTGCAGGTGAACTATACTTACTATACTTTCCATACTTTTTGTTTTCCCAACCACAGGCTGCATGCAGCAACTGAATGGAGTGTCGATTTTTTTGCACTCAATTATACAGTGGCTCACAGCTTATTTCGTGTAATATTTTCAAACCCTACACCCAGGGTATATTCACTTTGTCCTTCCGTTTGTAACGCAGAGAAGGAGGCGTGGCAGATATGGAAAAGTATATATATTCTTGATCAGCGTCACCTCCTGAGTCGATATAGCCATGTCCGTCTGTCTGGCTGGCTGGCTGGGTGGATAATTCAATAAAATTTGGTACACAGCCTCCGTCGTCAAAGTTAGCTCGTGGGATTGAAAATGAGCGAAATCGGTCAACGGACACGCCTACCGCCCATACAAAAAATATCTTCAAAATGCAAATTTTGGAGTATATTTCACAACAATGCAACCAAAATACACATAAATACTACGAATTGTCAACGCAAGCTCTGAGAAAAAGCTGGTCGAATTCGGACAAGAGGGCGTGGCACCTCTCATATAAGCAAAAGCTTCAAAACGCTGTACTGAAAGCGATTTTTTGAGATAATCAAACTAGATTTGACTCGGACACTAAAAACTATAAATGCAAGCTTTAAGCAAAAACTGGATAAAATCGGACAAGAGGGCGTGGCTCCTCCCATATAAGCAAAAGCTTCAAAACGCTATTCTGAAAATATTTTTTCAGATAATCCAACCAAATTTCACTTAAACACTAAGAACTATAAATGCACTGAGAAAAAACTGGGTGAATTTGGAGGGCGTGGCACCTTCCATATTAGCAAAATTTTCAAAATACTGCTGTGTAGGGTATTTAATGTTTGGCCAGGCCAAAGGTAACACCCTTACTAGTTTAACTTTGAAACACTGTATCTTTAAAACTAATACATATCTCATAAAATTTTGAATGAAGGCTGAGACGGGCATGCCTATTCATAATAAGTAAAAGAAAATTTACAAAAATTGATTCCGAGACCATCCAGGCGGAAAAAACCGATTTAGCAGGAAAAATCAGGTCACAGCTTATTTCGTGCAGATGCTTATTTTCCCTTTAGAGCCAGCGTTTCGCGATATTTAACGGAAATTTATTTTTCTATGTTCTATGTGTGATATTGCGAACCAAATTCAGCCAATTTTTAGTTTGATTTTGTGTATGTGAGGGTAAAAATGTGAATTTTGCAGAAATGGGTCGCCGAGCAGTGAAAATCGGTGTAAAGTCATTTTAAGAACGGTCGATCCCTGCACAATGCTGCTAAATATGTGAAGTTGAGCACCGTACAGAATGCGCAGCAAAATTGAAAGCTCCGTTCATGCAAATCGGGTCCAAAATAAGGGTAAAAGTGCGTCAAACCCCATTTTTACTCCCGCTGATGGTCAGTTTTTTGTCCATAAAATTAAAACAACTCACACTATCAGCTCCAAAAATAGCCACAAACATGCAGCACAAACTAAGCAAGCCGCACTGTGCAAAAACTGTCCACCTCGGGCACCGAGACCACAATTTTAAAGCCCAAGTAGCCCTTCATAAGCAAAAAAAAACCCAACAAAGTCTACTTGCTTTTGCAATGGATTAGTTTTAAAGATACAGTGTTCCAAAGTTAAACTAGTAAGGGTGTTACCTTTGGCCTGGCCAAACATTAAATACCCTACACAGCAGTATTTTGAAAATTTTGCTAATATGGGAGGTGCCACGCCCTCCAAATTCACCCAGTTATTTCTCAGAGTGCATTTATAGTTCTTAGTGTTTAAGTGAAATTTGGTTGGATTATCTGAAAAAATATTTTCGTGAAAATATGACTTCAACATATACTGTGTGTTGTATGTGCGAAATTGTGACTTTGTTTGCTCCCCGTCCATTTCCTGAACGAAGAGGTCAAACAAATTAGGAATCGGTAGTTTAAAAAACCCAGCCGGTTTTCGATCAAAGGTTGAAAAATGCACCAATGTTAATTAATTTAAAAGAAAACTAGTAAGGGTGTAACCTTTGCCCTGGTCAAACATTAAATACCCTACACAGCAGTATTTTTAAAATTTTGCTAAAATGGGAGGTGTCACGCCCTCTTGTCGGGTTAACCCAGTTTTTGCTCAGAGCTTGCATTTATAGTTCTTAGTGTCTGAGTAAAATTTAGTTCGATTATCTCAAAAAACGCTTCCAGTATACAGTATCCCGCCATTGAATTATGAACACTGCAAAAATTTAAAAAATTTTTCTTTATTTCGGAGAGACCCTTTTATGGAATTGAAAGTTCTACAAAATGCGAGAACACTTTTTTTTCTAGAACGAACCGCTTTGGAGATTTTTTGAAAAAACGGTAAAAAACTGATTTTGGACGCCATTTTTCCAATATGGCGGCGCGAGCGAACACGACTCGATTTAGCAAAGTTGAAATTCTGAAGGAGCACATCGAAATCTATAAAATAACTCATTTGCAAAAATCCCGCAAAGCTTTCCAGGTAAAACTACCCAATGACTGTACTACTACCGATTCACAATTTTTTTTTTTTTTTTAAATCCTATTCTTTTGACCAAGAGCAAACAAATTAACAACTGCACAACTGTGTTAGGCGTGGTGTCTATTTTGTGATTTTTTGTACGGAGGGGATACAACACCTCCTTGTCTGATCCTCCAAATTTTCCTTAAAAACCTATAGAAGCGCCAAAACAATCATATGTGATCATGGTTTCCATCCGTATGGAATCCCCCTAAAAGGGGTCGGAGGAGTTAGTTCCCGAGAAAAATGTTCTTTGGAAAGTAATGCGGTCCTTCCTAATCGGGGAAATATTGATTTAATTCACAATGGAGGTAAGGCTTCCAAGGTCCCTGTGGTACGAAAACGTAGGGTACCTGGTTTTTTTAGTACATTTTCTCAATAAAACTGCTTGTAAAATATCTTTTGATTTGAAATTCTTGCTATTTTTTTGCGTCGTTTGACATTTTTTTATTTAAATTCTGATTGGTAAAATTTTTTACTTTATTTTCGCGCGGATATAAATCGTGATTTTGCTTTTGCCTCTTATGTGAAAACTGGGACTAATCGAACATTTTTATTAACGCAGTCCTATTATGGTAATAGAAACGAATAATAACACCAGCGCACAAAAAAAAAAAAAAAAAAAAGTGACCTGTACATTTGACCAGACAAATCAATCAATATGTATTTGGGTGCGTTAAATCCGAATCCGAGGTCACAATTGCTCATATACCCTCAAAATTTTGAGATATCCTTGCTTGAAATTGCAGAGAGCACTGTTTTCAGGCTTATTTCGAAGTTCCAGAAAATGGTATAGATCCATTTTTTTTCAACGGCATCGAATTGGCATAGTCTCTTTATCTAAATATCGTGAAATACACAAAATTTTGCAAATCGGTCGAAATCAGAAGTGACTATGGTGTTAATAGTGGAGTCAATAAAGCCTTTTCGTCGGAAGTCCTCAAGAACAGCTCCGATTTTGGGCCTGTGAAAATCGAGGTGAAATTGTTGTGTCAAAATTTGTATATCAGATTTTCATACAATTCGATTACGCGCAGATATGACTGATGTATTAAGAGAAATTACATACATTGCACTTTAATAACAGTCGTGCAAATGTATTTTCTGTATAAATTTATGAATTATGATTTTTATAAATTGTCTCCATTTTTAACAGCCGTTTTGCATAGGAAAATTACGACTTTTAGAGTAAACAGAGGTTTATTATTTTGAGGATCATCCAAAAATATGTGAAGTGGTCGGACAAAATCATACTTAATATGAAATTAAATCAAAATTTCATGATTTGGGTTTTTGACTTAAGGTTTTAATTTTAGTCTGGCATAACAACTATTTTTGACGAACTCTAAAGTACTTTGGCCCGAATATTTCCGAACTTAAAAAACAATTCTCTCTTTGAATTTTGGGACCCGTAATGCTTTGTCAATTCTAAAGATTTTGATGTCATTCCCTTAGGAGTTTTGTCATTCATCATGTATGTAGGACCCAAAAATAAGTTTTGACCTCTGACAAGTGAATTATGGTTTTAACTTCCAAAAATAAAGTTCAAAATTATGCGTAATACCTGTTTCCAACAAAGATTTATTTAGTGATTTAAGACTGTTTTCAGATTTAATTTATAAATCTCCGGTGGAAACAGGCTATTGCGGTGGCCTTCGTTGAGACCTAGTAATGGGTACATTAGATTAATTTTGCAAGGGAGCAAACTCGTAAACCAGATCTACGACTAAAACGGAGGAAACCAAACCAGAAAAGAAAAACCTTAAAATTTAAGTTTAGAATAGTAAAAGAAGTGCTTGTTACCCGATCAAGAAAAGTATATCAAAAATATATCAAAATGATATCCAAAATTTGTCAGTGACATGCTTAATTTTGACAAAAAAAGGATATCACAGTGATATACGGAATGTAACGCTTTGCGTATATCACCATGATATCAAAAAAAGATATCAAAATGAGCATATCATTTTGATATCCATTTCTGATACAAAATTGACATAACCAACTTTGAGTCTGATAACTAAAGCGACGTAGATAATGGCGAAATTTTGCAATATTGTATTTAATCGTCGGCAACAAGTTTTTAGAAATTGCCCGCATGCAGCAAATGAATGAAGTGTCGGTTTTTTTAACTCAATTATATTTTTTGTGCTTTTTCACGAATTTCATTAGAAAGTTCACTTCTTGCAGGTGAACTATACTTACTATACTTTCCATACTTTTTGTTTTCCCAACCACAGGCTGCATGCAGCAACTGAATGGAGTGTCGGTTTTTTTGCACTCAATTATACAGTGGCTCACAGCTTATTTCGTGTAATATTTTCAAACCCTACACCCAGGGTATATTCACTTTGTCCTTCCGTTTGTAACGCAGAGAAGGAGGCGTGGCAGATATGGAAAAGTATATATATTCTTGATCAGCGTCACCTCCTGAGTCGATATTGCCATGTCCGTCTGTCTGGCTGGCTGGCTGGGTGGATAATTCAATAAAATTTGGTACACAGCCTCCGATGTCAAAGTTAGCTCGGGGGATTGAAAATGAGCGAAATCGGTCAACGGACACGCCTACCGCCCATACAAAAAATATCTTCAAAATGCAAATTTTGGAGTATATTTCACAACAATGCAACCAAAATACACATAAATACTACGAATTGTCAACGCAAGCTCTGAGAAAAAGCTGGTCGAATTCGGACAAGAGGGCGTGGCACCTCATATAAGCAAAAGCTTCAAAACGCTGTACTGAAAGCGATTTTTTGAGATAATCAAACTAGATTTGACTCGGACACTAAAAACTATAAATGCAATCTTTAAGCAAAAACTGGATAAAATCGGACAAGAGGGCGTGGCTCCTCCCATATAAGCAAAAGCTTCAAAACGCTATTCTGAAAATATTTTTTCAGATAATCCAACCAAATTTCACTTAAACACTAAGAACTATAAATGCACTGAGAAAAAACTGGGTGAATTTGGAGGGCGTGGCACCTCTCATATTAGCAAAATTTTCAAAATACTGCTGTGTAGGGTATTTAATGTTTGGCCAGGCCAAAGGTAACACCCTTACTAGTTTAACTTTGAAACACTGTATCTTTAAAACTAATACATATCTCATAAAATTTTGAATGAAGGCTGAGACGGGCATGCCTATTCATAATAAGTAAAAGAAAATTTACAAAAATTGATTCCGAGACCATCCTGGCGGAAAAAACCGATTTAGCAGGTCACAGCTTATTTCGTGCAGATGCTTATTTTCCCTTTAGAGCCAGCGTTTCGCGATATTTAACGGAAATTTATTTTTCTATGTTCTATGTGTGATATTGCGAACCAAATTCAGCCAATTTTTAGTTTGATTTTGTGCATGTGAGGGTAAAAATGTGAATTTTGCAGAAATGGGTCGCCGAGCAGTGAAAATCGGTGTAAAGTCATTTTAAGAACGGTCGATCCCTGCACAATGCTGCTAAATATGTTGAGCACCGTACAAAATGCGCAGCAAAATTGAAAGCTCCGTTCATGCAAATCGGGTCCAAAATAAGGGTAAAAGTGCGTCAAACCCCATTTTTACTCCCGCTGATGGTCAGTTTTTTGTCCATAAAATTAAAACAACTCACACTATCAGCTCCAAAAATAGCCACAAACATGCAGCACAAACTAAGCAAGCCGCACTGTGCAAAAACTGTCCACCTCGGGCACCGAGACCACAATTTTAAAGCCCAAGTAGCCCTTCATAAGCAAAAAAAAACCCAACAAAGTCTACTTGCTTTTGCAATGGATTAGTTTTAAAGATACAGTGTTTCAAAGTTAAACTAGTAAGGGTGTTACCTTTGGCCTGGCCAAACATTAAATACCCTACACAGCAGTATTTTGAAAATTTTGCTAATATGGGAGGTGCCACGCCCTCCAAATTCACCCAGTTTTTTCTCAGAGTGCATTTATAGTTCTTAGTGTTTAAGTGAAATTTGGTTGGATTATCTGAAAAAATATTTTCGTGAAAATATGACTTCAACATATACTGTGTGTTGTATGTGCGAAATTGTGACTTTGTTTGCTCCCCGTCCATTTCCTGAACGAAGAGGTCAAACAAATTAGGACTCGGTAGTTTAAAAAACCCAGCCGGTTTTCGATCAAAGGTTGAAAAATGCACCAATGTTAATTAATTTAAAAGAAAACTAGTAAGGGTGTAACCTTTGCCCTGGTCAAACATTAAATACCCTACACAGCAGTATTTTTAAAATTTTGCTAAAATGGGAGGTGTCACGCCCTCTTGTCTGTCGGGTTAACCCAGTTTTTGCTCAGAGCTTGCATTTGTAGTTCTTAGTGTCTGAGTAAAATTTAGTTCGATTATCTCAAAAAACGCTTTCAGTATACAGTATCCCGCCATTGAATTATGAACACTGCAAAAATTTAAAAATTTTTTCTTTATTTCGGAGAGACCCTTTTATGGAATTGAAAGTTCTACAAAATGCGAGAACACTTTTTTTTCTAGAACGAACCGCTTTGGAGATTTTTTGAAAAAAACGGTAAAAAACTGATTTTGGACGCCATTTTTCCAATATGGCGGCGCGAGCGAACACGACTCGATTTAGCAAAGTTGAAATTCTGAAGGAGCACATCGAAATCTATAAAATAACTCATTTGCAAAAATCCCGCAATGCTTTCCAGGTAAAACTACCCAATGACTGTACTACTACCGATTCACAATTTTTTTTTTTTTTTTAAATCCTATTCTTTTGACCAAGAGCAAACAAATTCACAACTGCACAACTGTGTTAGGCGTGGTGTCTATTTTGTGATTTTTTGTACGGAGGGGATACAACACCTCCTTGTCTGATCCTCCAAATTTTCCTTAAAAACCTATAGAAGCGCCAAAACAATCATATGTGATCATGGTTTCCATCCGTATGGAATCCCCCTAAAAGGGGTCGGAGGAGTTAGTTCCCGAGAAAAATGTTCTTTGAAAAGTAATGCGGTCCTTCCTAATCGGGGAAATATTGATTTAATTCACAATGGAGGTAAGGCTTCCAAGGTCCCTGTGGTACGAAAACGTAGGGTACCTGGTTTTTTTAGTACATTTTCTCAATAAAACGGCTTGTAAAATATCTTTTGATTTGAAATTCTTGCTATTTTTTTGCGTCGTTTGACATTTTTTTATTTAAATTCTGATTGGTAAAATTTTTTACTTTATTTTCGCGCGGATATAAATCGTGATTTTGCTTTTGCCTCTTATGTGAAAACTGGGACTAATCGAACATTTTTATTAACGCAGTCCTATTATGGTAATAGAAACGAATAATAACACCAGCGCACAGAAAAAAAAAAAAAAAAGTGACCTGTACATTTGACCAGACAAATCAATCAATATGTATTTGGGTGCGTTAAATCCGAATCCGAGGTCACAATTGCTCATATACCCTCAAAATTTTGAGATATCCTTGCTTGAAATTGCAGAGAGCACTGTTTTCAGGCTTATTTCGAAGTTCCAGAAAATGGTATAGATCCATTTTTTTTCAACGGCATCGAATTGGCATAGTCTCTTTATCTAAATATCGTGAAATACACAAAATTTTGCAAATCGGCCGAAATCAGAAGTGACTATGGTGTTAATAGTGGAGTCAATAAAGCCTTTTCGTCGGAAGTCCTCAAGAACAGCTCCGATTTTGGGCCTGTGAAAATCGAGGTGAAATTGGTGTGTCAAAATTTGTATATCAGATTTTCATACAATTCGATTACGCGCAGATATGACTGATGTATTAAGAGAAATTACATACATTGCACTTTAATAACAGTCGTGCAAATGTATTTTCTGTATAAATTTATGAATTATGATTTTTATAAATTGTCTCCATTTTTAACAGCCGTTTTGCATAGGAAAATTACGACTTTTAGAGTAAACAGAGGTTTATTATTTTGAGGATCATCCAAAAATATGTGAAGTGGTCGGACAAAATCATACTTAATATGAATTTAAATCAAAATTTCATGATTTGGGTTTTTGACTTAAGGTTTTAATTTTAGTCTGGCATAACAACTATTTTTGACGAACTCTAAAGTACTTTGGCCCGAATATTTCCGAACTTAAAAAACAATTCTCTCTTTGAATTTTGGGACCCGTAATGCTTTGTCAATTCTAAAGATTTTGATGTCATTCCCTTAGGAGTTTTGTCATTCATCATGTATGTAGGACCCAAAAATAAGTTTTGACCTCTGACAAGTGAATTATGGTTTTAATTTCCAAAAATAAAGTTCAAAATTATGCGTAATACCTGTTTCCAACAAAGATTTATTTAGTGATTTAAGACTGTTTTCAGATTTAATTTATAAATCTCCGGTGGAAACAGGCTATTGCGGTGGCCTTCGTTGAGACCTAGTAATGGGTACATTAGATTAATTTTGCAAGGGAGCAAACTCGTAAACCAGATCTACGACTAAAACGGAGGAAACCAAACCAGAAAAGAAAAACCTTAAAATTTAAGTTTAGAATAGTAAAAGAAGTGCTTGTTACCCGATCAAGAAAAGTATATCAAAAATATATCAAAATGATATCCAAAATTTGTCAGTGACATGCTTAATTTTGACAAAAAAAGGATATCACAGTGATATACGGAATGTAACGCTTTGCGTATATCACCATGATATCAAAAAAAGATATCAAAATGAGCATATCATTTTGATATCCATTTCTGATACAAAATTGACATAACCAACTTTGAGTCTGATAACTAAAGCGACGTAGATAATGGCGAAATTTTGCAATATTGTATTTAATCGTCGGCAACAAGTTTTTAGAAATTGCCCGCATGCAGCAAATGAATGAAGTGTCGGTTTTTTTAACTCAATTATATTTTTTGTGCTTTTTCACGAATTTCATTAGAAAGTTCACTTCTTGCAGGTGAACTATACTTACTATACTTTCCATACTTTTTGTTTTCCCAACCACAGGCTGCATGCAGCAACTGAATGGAGTGTCGGTTTTTTTGCACTCTATTATACAGTGGCTCACAGCTTATTTCGTGTAATATTTTCAAACCCTACACCCAGGGTATATTCACTTTGTCCTTCCGTTTGTAACGCAGAGAAGGAGGCGTGGCAGATATGGAAAAGTATATATATTCTTGATCAGCGTCACCTCCTGAGTCGATATAGCCATGTCCGTCTGTCTGGCTGGCTGGCTGGCTGGATAATTCAATAAAATTTGGTACACAGCCTCCGTCGTCAAAGTTAGCTCGGGGGATTGAAAATGAGCGAAATCGGTCAACGGACACGCCTACCGCCCATACAAAAAATATCTTCAAAATGCAAATTTTGGAGTATATTTCACAACAATGCAACCAAACTACACATAAATACTACGAATTGTCAACGCAAGCTCTGAGAAAAAGCTGGTCGAATTCGGACAAGAGGGCGTGGCACCTCTCATATAAGCAAAAGCTTCAAAACGCTGTACTGAAAGCGATTTTTTGAGATAATCAAACTAGATTTGACTCGGACACTAAAAACTATAAATGCAAGCTTTAAGCAAAAACTGGATAAAATCGGACAAGAGGGCGTGGCTCCTCCCATATAAGCAAAAGCTTCAAAACGCTATTCTGAAAATATTTTTTCAGATAATCCAACCAAATTTCACTTAAACACTAAGAACTATAAATGCACTCTGAGAAAAAACTGGGTGAATTTGGAGGGCGTGGCACCTCCCATATTAGCAAAATTTTCAAAATACTGCTGTGTAGGGTATTTAATGTTTGGCCAGGCCAAAGGTAACACCCTTACTAGTTTAACTTTGAAACACTGTATCTTTAAAACTAATACATATCTCATAAAATTTTGAATGAAGGCTGAGACGGGCATGCCTATTCATAATAAGTAAAAGAAAATTTACAAAAATTGATTCCGAGACCATCCAGGCGGAAAAAACCGATTTAGCAGGAAAAATCAGGTCACAGCTTATTTCGTGCAGATGCTTATTTTCCCTTTAGAGCCAGCGTTTCGCGATATTTAACGGAAATTTATTTTTCTATGTTCTATGTGTGATATTGCGAACCAAATTCAGCCAATTTTTAGTTTGATTTTGTGTATGTGAGGGTAAAAATGTGAATTTTGCAGAAATGGGTCGCCGAGCAGTGAAAATCGGTGTAAAGTCATTTTAAGAACGGTCGATCCCTGCACAATGCTGCTAAATATGTGAAGTTGAGCACCGTACAGAATGCGCAGCAAAATTGAAAGCTCCGTTCATGCAAATCGGGTCCAAAATAAGGGTAAAAGTGCGTCAAACCCCATTTTTACTCCCGCTGATGGTCAGTTTTTTGTCCATAAAATTAAAACAACTCACACTATCAGCTCCAAAAATAGCCACAAACATGCAGCACAAACTAAGCAAGCCGCACTGTGCAAAAACTGTCCACCTCGGGCACCGAGACCACAATTTTAAAGCCCAAGTAGCCCTTCATAAGCAAAACAAAAACCCAACAAAGTCTACTTGCTTTTGCAATGGATTAGTTTTAAAGATACAGTGTTTCAAAGTTAAACTAGTAAGGGTGTTACCTTTGGCCTGGCCAAACATTAAATACCCTACACAGCAGTATTTTGAAAATTTTGCTAATATGGGAGGTGCCACGCCCTCCAAATTCACCCAGTTTTTTCTCAGAGTGCATTTATAGTTCTTAGTGTTTAAGTGAAATTTGGTTGGATTATCTGAAAAAATATTTTCGTGAAAATATGACTTCAACATATACTGTGTGTTGTATGTGCGAAATTGTGACTTTGTTTGCTCCCCGTCCATTTCCTGAACGAAGAGGTCAAACAAATTAGGAATTGGTAGTTTAAAAAACCCAGCCGGTTTTCGATCAAAGGTTGAAAAATGCACCAATGTTAATTAATTTAAAAGAAAACTAGTAAGGGTGTAACCTTTGCCCTGGTCAAACATTAAATACCCTACACAGCAGTATTTTTAAAATTTTGCTAAAATGGGAGGTGTCACGCCCTCTTGTCGGGTTAACCCAGTTTTTGCTCAGAGCTTGCATTTATAGTTCTTAGTGTCTGAGTAAAATTTAGTTCGATTATCTCAAAAAACGCTTTCAGTATACAGTATCCCGCCATTGAATTATGAACACTGCAAAAATTTAAAAATTTTTTCTTTATTTCGGAGAGACCCTTTTATGGAATTGAAAGTTCTACAAAATGCGAGAACACTTTTTTTTCTAGAACGAACCGCTTTGGAGATTTTTTGAAAAAACGGTAAAAAACTGATTTTGGACGCCATTTTTCCAATATGGCGGCGCGAGCGAACACGACTCGATTTAGCAAAGTTGAAATTCTGAAGGAGCACATCGAAATCTATAAAATAACTCATTTGCAAAAATCCCGCAAAGCTTTCCAGGTAAAACTACCCAATGACTGTACTACTACCGATTCACAATTTTTTTTAAATCCTATTCTTTTGACCAAGAGCAAACAAATTCACAACTGCACAACTGTGTTAGGCGTGGTGTCTATTTTGTGATTTTTGTACGGAGGGGATACAACACCTCCTTGTCTGATCCTCCAAATTTTCCTTAAAAACCTATAGAAGCGCCAAAACAATCATATGTGAACATGGTTTCCATCCGTATGGAATCCCCCTAAAAGGGGTCGGAGGAGTTAGTTCCCGAGAAAAATGTTCTTTGAAAAGTAATGCGGTCCTTCCTAATCGGGGAAATATTGATTTAATTCACAATGGAGGTAAGGCTTGACCAAGGTCCCTGTGGTACGAAAACGTAGGGTACCTGGTTTTTTTAGTACATTTTCTCAATAAAACGGCTTGTAAAATATCTTTTGATTTGAAATTCTTGCTATTTTTTTCGTCGTTTGACATTTTTTTATTTAAATTCTGATTGGTAAAAATTTTTAATTTATTTTCGCGCGGATATAAATCGTGATTTTGCTTTTGCCTCTTATGTGAAAACTGGGACTAATCGAACATTTTTATTAACGCAGTCCTATTATGGTAATAGAAACGAATAATAACACCAGCGCACAAAAAAAAAAAAAAGTGACCTGTACATTTGACCAGACAAATCAATCAATATGTATTTGGGTGCGTTAAATCCGAATCCGAGGTCAGAATTGCTCATATACCCTCAAAATTTTGAGATATCCTTGCTTGAAATTGCAGAGAGCACCGTTTTCAGGCTTATTTCGAAGTTCCAGAAAATGGTATAGATCCATTTTTTTTCAACGGCATCGAATTGGCATAGTCTCTTTATCTAAATATCGTGAAATACACAAAATTTTGCAAATCGGTCGAAATCAGAAGTGACTATGGTGTTAATAGTGGAGTCAATAAAGCCTTTTCGTCGGAAGTCCTCAAGAACAGCTCCAATTTTGGGCCTGTGAAAATCGAGGTGAAATTGTTGTGTCAAAATTTGTATATCAGATTTTCATACAATTCGATTACGCGCAGATATGACTGATGTATTAAGAGAAATTACATACATTGCACTTTAATAACAGTCGTGCAAATGTATTTTCTGTATAAATTTATGAATTATGATTTTTATAAATTGTCTCCATTTTTAACAGCCGTTTTGCATAGGAAAATTACGACTTTTAGAGTAAACAGAGGTTTATTATTTTGAGGATCATCCAAAAATATGTGAAGTGGTCGGACAAAATCATACTTAATATGAATTTAAATCAAAATTTCATGATTTGGGTTTTTGACTTAAGGTTTTAATTTTAGTCTGGCATAACAACTATTTTTGACGAACTCTAAAGTACTTTGGCCCGAATATTTCCGAACTTAAAAAACAATTCTCTCTTTGAATTTTGGGACCCGTAATGCTTTGTCAATTCTAAAGATTTTGATGTCATTCCCTTAGGAGTTTTGTCATTCATCATGTATGTAGGACCCAAAAATAAGTTTTGACCTCTGACAAGTGAATTATGGTTTTAACTTCCAAAAATAAAGTTCAAAATTATGCGTAATACCTGTTTCCAACAAAGATTTATTTAGTGATTTAAGACTGTTTTCAGATTTAATTGAAGTTTAATGGTGGTTACAGCCAAATCACTTTATAAATCTCCGGTGGAAACAGGCTATTGCGGTGGCCTTCGTTGAGACCTAGTAATGGGTACATTAGATTAATTTTGCAAGGGAGCAAACTCGTAAACCAGATCTACGACTAAAACGAAGGAAACCAAACCAGAAAAGAAAAACCTTAAAATTTAAGTTTAGAATAGTAAAAGAAGTGCTTGTTACCCGATCAAGAAAAGTATATCAAAAATATATCAAAATGATATCCAAAATTTGTCAGTGACATGCTTAATTTTGACAAAAAAAGGATATCACAGTGATATACGGAATGTAACGCTTTGCGTATATCACCATGATATCAAAAAAAGATATCAAAATGAGCATATCATTTTGATATCCATTTCTGATACAAAATTGACATAACCAACTTTGAGTCTGATAACTAAAGCGACGCAGATAATGGCGAAATTTTGCAATATTGTATTTAATCGTCGGCAACAAGTTTTTGAAATTGCCCGCATGCAGCAAATTAATGAAGTGTCGGTTTTTTTAACACAATTATATTTTTTGTGCTTTTTCACGAATTTCATTAGAAAGTTCACTTCTTGCAGGTGAACTATACTTACTATACTTTCCATACTTTTTGTTTTCCCAACCACAGGCTGCATGCAGCAACTGAATGGAGTGTCGGTTTTTTTGCACTCAATTATACAGTGGCTCACAGCTTATTTCGTGTAATATTTTCAAACCCTACACCCAGGGTATATTCACTTTTTCCTTCCGTTTGTAACGCAGAGAAGGAGGCGTGGCAGATATGGAAAAGTATATATATTCTTGATCAGCGTCACCTCCTGAGTCGATATAGCCATGTCCGTCTGTCTGGCTGGCTGGCTGGGTGGATAATTCAATAAAATTTGGTACACAGCCTCCGTCGTCAAAGTTAGCTCGTGGGATTGAAAATGAGCGAAATCGGTCAACGGACACGCCTACCGCCCATACAAAAAATATCTTCAAAATGCAAATTTTGGAGTATATTTCACAACAATGCAACCAAAATACACATAAATACTACGAATTGTCAACGCAAGCTCTGAGAAAAAGCTGGTCGAATTCGGACAAGAGGGCGTGGCACCTCTCATATAAGCAAAAGCTTCAAAACGCTGTACTGAAAGCGATTTTTTGAGATAATCAAACTAGATTTGACTCGGACACTAAAAACTATAAATGCAAGCTTTAAGCAAAAACTGGATAAAATCGGACAAGAGGGCGTGGCTCCTCCCATATAAGCAAAAGCTTCAAAACGCTATTCTGAAAATATTTTTTCAGATAATCCAACCAAATTTCACTTAAACACTAAGAACTATAAATGCACTGAGAAAAAACTGGGTGAATTTGGAGGGCGTGGCACCTTCCATATTAGCAAAATTTTCAAAATACTGCTGTGTAGGGTATTTAATGTTTGGCCAGGCCAAAGGTAACACCCTTACTAGTTTAACTTTGAAACACTGTATCTTTAAAACTAATACATATCTCATAAAATTTTGAATGAAGGCTGAGACGGGCATGCCTATTCATAATAAGTAAAAGAAAATTTACAAAAATTGATTCCGAGACCATCCAGGCGGAAAAAACCGATTTAGCAGGAAAAATCAGGTCACAGCTTATTTCGTGCAGATGCTTATTTTCCCTTTAGAGCCAGCGTTTCGCGATATTTAACGGAAATTTATTTTTCTATGTTCTATGTGTGATATTGCGAACCAAATTCAGCCAATTTTTAGTTTGATTTTGTGTATGTGAGGGTAAAAATGTGAATTTTGCAGAAATGGGTCGCCGAGCAGTGAAAATCGGTGTAAAGTCATTTTAAGAACGGTCGATCCCTGCACAATGCTGCTAAATATGTGAAGTTGAGCACCGTACAGAATGCGCAGCAAAATTGAAAGCTCCGTTCATGCAAATCGGGTCCAAAATAAGGGTAAAAGTGCGTCAAACCCCATTTTTACTCCCGCTGATGGTCAGTTTTTTGTCCATAAAATTAAAACAACTCACACTATCAGCTCCAAAAATAGCCACAAACATGCAGCACAAACTAAGCAAGCCGCACTGTGCAAAAACTGTCCACCTCGGGCACCGAGACCACAATTTTAAAGCCCAAGTAGCCCTTCATAAGCAAAAAAAAACCCAACAAAGTCTACTTGCTTTTGCAATGGATTAGTTTTAAAGATACAGTGTTTCAAAGTTAAACTAGTAAGGGTGTTACCTTTGGCCTGGCCAAACATTAAATACCCTACACAGCAGTATTTTGAAAATTTTGCTAATATGGGAGGTGCCACGCCCTCCAAATTCACCCAGTTTTTTCTCAGAGTGCATTTATAGTTCTTAGTGTTTAAGTGAAATTTGGTTGGATTATCTGAAAAAATATTTTCGTGAAAATATGACTTCAACATATACTGTGTGTTGTATGTGCGAAATTGTGACTTTGTTTGCTCCCCGTCCATTTCCTGAACGAAGAGGTCAAACAAATTAGGAATCGGTAGTTTAAAAAACCCAGCCGGTTTTCGATCAAAGGTTGAAAAATGCACCAATGTTAATTAATTTAAAAGAAAACTAGTAAGGGTGTAACCTTTGCCCTGGTCAAACATTAAATACCATACACAGCAGTATTTTTAAAATTTTGCTAAAATGGGAGGTGTCACGCCCTCTTGTCGGGTTAACCCAGTTTTTGCTCAGAGCTTGCATTTATAGTTCTTAGTGTCTGAGTAAAATTTAGTTCGATTATCTCAAAAAACGCTTTCAGTATACAGTATCCCGCCATTGAATTATGAACACTGCAAAAATTTAAAAATTTTTTCTTTATTTCGGAGAGACCCTTTTATGGAATTGAAAGTTCTACAAAATGCGAGAACACTTTTTTTTCTAGAACGAACCGCTTTGGAGATTTTTTGAAAAAACGGTAAAAAACTGATTTTGGACGCCATTTTTGAAATATGGCGGCGCGAGCGAACACGACTCGATTTAGCAAAGTTGAAATTCTGAAGGAGCACATCGAAATCTATAAAATAACTCATTTGCAAAAATCCCGCAAAGCTTTCCAGGTAAAACTACCCAATGACTGTACTACTACCGATTCACAATTTTTTTTAAATCCTATTCTTTTGACCAAGAGCAAACAAATTCACAACTGCACAACTGTGTTAGGCGTGGTGTCTATTTTGTGATTTTTTGTACGGAGGGGATACAACACCTCCTTGTCTGATCCTCCAAATTTTCCTTAAAAACCTATAGAAGCGCCAAAACAATCATATGTGAACATGGTTTCCATCCGTATGGAATCCCCCTAAAAGGGGTCGGAGGAGTTAGTTCCCGAGAAAAATGTTCTTTGAAAAGTAATGCGGTCCTTCCTAATCGGGGAAATATTGATTTAATTCACAATGGAGGTAAGGCTTGACCAAGGTCCCTGTGGTACGAAAACGTAGGGTACCTGGTTTTTTTAGTACATTTTCTCAATAAAACGGCTTGTAAAATATCTTTTGATTTGAAATTCTTGCTATTTTTTTCGTCGTTTGACATTTTTTTATTTAAATTCTGATTGGTAAAAATTTTTAATTTATTTTCGCGCGGATATAAATCGTGATTTTGCTTTTGCCTCTTATGTGAAAACTGGGACTAATCGAACATTTTTATTAACGCAGTCCTATTATGGTAATAGAAACGAATAATAACACCAGCGCACAAAAAAAAAAAAAAGTGACCTGTACATTTGACCAGACAAATCAATCAATATGTATTTGGGTGCGTTAAATCCGAATCCGAGGTCAGAATTGCTCATATACCCTCAAAATTTTGAGATATCCTTGCTTGAAATTGCAGAGAGCACTGTTTTCAGGCTTATTTCGAAGTTCCAGAAAATGGTATAGATCCATTTTTTTTCAACGGCATCGAATTGGCATAGTCTCTTTATCTAAATATCGTGAAATACACAAAATTTTGCAAATCGGTCGAAATCAGAAGTGACTATGGTGTTAATAGTGGAGTCAATAAAGCCTTTTCGTCGGAAGTCCTCAAGAACAGCTCCGATTTTGGGCCTGTGAAAATCGAGGTGAAATTGTTGTGTCAAAATTTGTATATCAGATTTTCATACAATTCGATTACGCGCAGATATGACTGATGTATTAAGAGAAATTACATACATTGCACTTTAATAACAGTCGTGCAAATGTATTTTCTGTATAAATTTATGAATTATGATTTTTATAAATTGTCTCCATTTTTAACAGCCGTTTTGCATAGGAAAATTACGACTTTTAGAGTAAACAGAGGTTTATTATTTTGAGGATCATCCAAAAATATGTGAAGTGGTCGGACAAAATCATACTTAATATGAATTTAAATCAAAATTTCATGATTTGGGTTTTTGACTTAAGGTTTTAATTTTAGTCTGGCATAACAACTATTTTTGACGAACTCTAAAGTACTTTGGCCCGAATATTTCCGAACTTAAAAAACAATTCTCTCTTTGAATTTTGGGACCCGTAATGCTTTGTCAATTCTAAAGATTTTGATGTCATTCCCTTAGGAGTTTTGTCATTCATCATGTATGTAGGACCCAAAAATAAGTTTTGACCTCTGACAAGTGAATTATGGTTTTAACTTCCAAAAATAAAGTTCAAAATTATGCGTAATACCTGTTTCCAACAAAGATTTATTTAGTGATTTAAGACTGTTTTCAGATTTAATTGAAGTTTAATGGTGGTTACAGCCAAATCACTTTATAAATCTCCGGTGGAAACAGGCTATTGCGGTGGAAACAGGCTATTGCGGTGGCCTTCGTTGAGACCTAGTAATGGGTACATTAGATTAATTTTGCAAGGGAGCAAACTCGTAAACCAGATCTACGACTAAAACGAAGGAAACCAAACCAGAAAAGAAAAACCTTAAAATTTAAGTTTAGAATAGTAAAAGAAGTGCTTGTTACCCGATCAAGAAAAGTATATCAAAAATATATCAAAATGATATCCAAAATTTGTCAGTGACATGCTTAATTTTGACAAAAAAAGGATATCACAGTGATATACGGAATGTAACGCTTTGCGTATATCACCATGATATCAAAAAAAGATATCAAAATGAGCATATCATTTTGATATCCATTTCTGATACAAAATTGACATAACCAACTTTGAGTCTGATAACTAAAGCGACGCAGATAATGGCGAAATTTTGCAATATTGTATTTAATCGTCGGCAACAAGTTTTTGAAATTGCCCGCATGCAGCAAATTAATGAAGTGTCGGTTTTTTTAACACAATTATATTTTTTGTGCTTTTTCACGAATTTCATTAGAAAGTTCACTTCTTGCAGGTGAACTATACTTACTATACTTTCCATACTTTTTGTTTTCCCAACCACAGGCTGCATGCAGCAACTGAATGGAGTGTCGATTTTTTTGCACTCAATTATACAGTGGCTCACAGCTTATTTCGTGTAATATTTTCAAACCCTACACCCAGGGTATATTCACTTTGTCCTTCCGTTTGTAACGCAGAGAAGGAGGCGTGGCAGATATGGAAAAGTATATATATTCTTGATCAGCGTCACCTCCTGAGTCGATATAGCCATGTCCGTCTGTCTGGCTGGCTGGCTGGGTGGATAATTCAATAAATTTTGGTACACAGCCTCCGTCGTCAAAGTTAGCTCGTGGGATTGAAAATGAGCGAAATCGGTCAACGGACACGCCTACCGCCCATACAAAAAATATCTTCAAAATGCAAATTTTGGAGTATATTTCACAACAATGCAACCAAAATACACATAAATACTACGAATTGTCAACGCAAGCTCTGAGAAAAAGCTGGTCGAATTCGGACAAGAGGGCGTGGCACCTCTCATATAAGCAAAAGCTTCAAAACGCTGTACTGAAAGCGATTTTTTGAGATAATCAAACTAGATTTGACTCGGACACTAAAAACTATAAATGCAAGCTTTAAGCAAAAACTGGATAAAATCGGACAAGAGGGCGTGGCTCCTCCCATATAAGCAAAAGCTTCAAAACGCTATTCTGAAAATATTTTTTCAGATAATCCAACCAAATTTCACTTAAACACTAAGAACTATAAATGCACTGAGAAAAAACTGGGTGAATTTGGAGGGCGTGGCACCTTCCATATTAGCAAAATTTTCAAAATACTGCTGTGTAGGGTATTTAATGTTTGGCCAGGCCAAAGGTAACACCCTTACTAGTTTAACTTTGAAACACTGTATCTTTAAAACTAATACATATCTCATAAAATTTTGAATGAAGGCTGAGACGGGCATGCCTATTCATAATAAGTAAAAGAAAATTTACAAAAATTGATTCCGAGACCATCCAGGCGGAAAAAACCGATTTAGCAGGAAAAATCAGGTCACAGCTTATTTCGTGCAGATGCTTATTTTCCCTTTAGAGCCAGCGTTTCGCGATATTTAACGGAAATTTATTTTTCTATGTTCTATGTGTGATATTGCGAACCAAATTCAGCCAATTTTTAGTTTGATTTTGTGTATGTGAGGGTAAAAATGTGAATTTTGCAGAAATGGGTCGCCGAGCAGTGAAAATCGGTGTAAAGTCATTTTAAGAACGGTCGATCCCTGCACAATGCTGCTAAATATGTGAAGTTGAGCACCGTACAGAATGCGCAGCAAAATTGAAAGCTCCGTTCATGCAAATCGGGTCCAAAATAAGGGTAAAAGTGCGTCAAACCCCATTTTTACTCCCGCTGATGGTCAGTTTTTTGTCCATAAAATTAAAACAACTCACACTATCAGCTCCAAAAATAGCCACAAACATGCAGCACAAACTAAGCAAGCCGCACTGTGCAAAAACTGTCCACCTCGGGCACCGAGACCACAATTTTAAAGCCCAAGTAGCCCTTCATAAGCAAAAAAAAACCCAACAAAGTCTACTTGCTTTTGCAATGGATTAGTTTTAAAGATACAGTGTTTCAAAGTTAAACTAGTAAGGGTGTTACCTTTGGCCTGGCCAAACATTAAATACCCTACACAGCAGTATTTTGAAAATTTTGCTAATATGGGAGGTGCCACGCCCTCCAAATTCACCCAGTTATTTCTCAGAGTGCATTTATAGTTCTTAGTGTTTAAGTGAAATTTGGTTGGATTATCTGAAAAAATATTTTCGTGAAAATATGACTTCAACATATACTGTGTGTTGTATGTGCGAAATTGTGACTTTGTTTGCTCCCCGTCCATTTCCTGAACGAAGAGGTCAAACAAATTAGGAATCGGTAGTTTAAAAAACCCAGCCGGTTTTCGATCAAAGGTTGAAAAATGCACCAATGTTAATTAATTTAAAAGAAAACTAGTAAGGGTGTAACCTTTGCCCTGGTCAAACATTAAATACCCTACACAGCAGTATTTTTAAAATTTTGCTAAAATGGGAGGTGTCACGCCCTCTTGTCGGGTTAACCCAGTTTTTGCTCAGAGCTTGCATTTATAGTTCTTAGTGTCTGAGTAAAATTTAGTTCGATTATCTCAAAAAACGCTTCCAGTATACAGTATCCCGCCATTGAATTATGAACACTGCAAAAATTTAAAAAATTTTTCTTTATTTCGGAGAGACCCTTTTATGGAATTGAAAGTTCTACAAAATGCGAGAACACTTTTTTTTCTAGAACGAACCGCTTTGGAGATTTTTTGAAAAAACGGTAAAAAACTGATTTTGGACGCCATTTTTCCAATATGGCGGCGCGAGCGAACACGACTCGATTTAGCAAAGTTGAAATTCTGAAGGAGCACATCGAAATCTATAAAATAACTCATTTGCAAAAATCCCGCAAAGCTTTCCAGGTAAAACTACCCAATGACTGTACTACTACCGATTCACAATTTTTTTTTTTTTTTTAAATCCTATTCTTTTGACCAAGAGCAAACAAATTAACAACTGCACAACTGTGTTAGGCGTGGTGTCTATTTTGTGATTTTTTGTACGGAGGGGATACAACACCTCCTTGTCTGATCCTCCAAATTTTCCTTAAAAACCTATAGAAGCGCCAAAACAATCATATGTGATCATGGTTTCCATCCGTATGGAATCCCCCTAAAAGGGGTCGGAGGAGTTAGTTCCCGAGAAAAATGTTCTTTGGAAAGTAATGCGGTCCTTCCTAATCGGGGAAATATTGATTTAATTCACAATGGAGGTAAGGCTTCCAAGGTCCCTGTGGTACGAAAACGTAGGGTACCTGGTTTTTTTAGTACATTTTCTCAATAAAACTGCTTGTAAAATATCTTTTGATTTGAAATTCTTGCTATTTTTTTGCGTCGTTTGACATTTTTTTATTTAAATTCTGATTGGTAAAATTTTTTACTTTATTTTCGCGCGGATATAAATCGTGATTTTGCTTTTGCCTCTTATGTGAAAACTGGGACTAATCGAACATTTTTATTAACGCAGTCCTATTATGGTAATAGAAACGAATAATAACACCAGCGCACAAAAAAAAAAGAAAAAAAAAGTGACCTGTACATTTGACCAGACAAATCAATCAATATGTATTTGGGTGCGTTAAATCCGAATCCGAGGTCACAATTGCTCATATACCCTCAAAATTTTGAGATATCCTTGCTTGAAATTGCAGAGAGCACTGTTTTCAGGCTTATTTCGAAGTTCCAGAAAATGGTATAGATCCATTTTTTTTCAACGGCATCGAATTGGCATAGTCTCTTTATCTAAATATCGTGAAATTCACAAAATTTTGCAAATCGGTCGAAATCAGAAGTGACTATGGTGTTAATAGTGGAGTCAATAAAGCCTTTTCGTCGGAAGTCCTCAAGAACAGCTCCGATTTTGGGCCTGTGAAAATCGAGGTGAAATTGTTGTGTCAAAATTTGTATATCAGATTTTCATACAATTCGATTACGCGCAGATATGACTGATGTATTAAGAGAAATTACATACATTGCACTTTAATAACAGTCGTGCAAATGTATTTTCTGTATAAATTTATGAATTATGATTTTTATAAATTGTCTCCATTTTTAACAGCCGTTTTGCATAGGAAAATTACGACTTTTAGAGTAAACAGAGGTTTATTATTTTGAGGATCATCCAAAAATATGTGAAGTGGTCGGACAAAATCATACTTAATATGAAATTAAATCAAAATTTCATGATTTGGGTTTTTGACTTAAGGTTTTAATTTTAGTCTGGCATAACAACTATTTTTGACGAACTCTAAAGTACTTTGGCCCGAATATTTCCGAACTTAAAAAACAATTCTCTCTTTGAATTTTGGGACCCGTAATGCTTTGTCAATTCTAAAGATTTTGATGTCATTCCCTTAGGAGTTTTGTCATTCATCATGTATGTAGGACCCAAAAATAAGTTTTGACCTCTGACAAGTGAATTATGGTTTTAACTTCCAAAAATAAAGTTCAAAATTATGCGTAATACCTGTTTCCAACAAAGATTTATTTAGTGATTTAAGACTGTTTTCAGATTTAATTTATAAATCTCCGGTGGAAACAGGCTATTGCGGTGGCCTTCGTTGAGACCTAGTAATGGGTACATTAGATTAATTTTGCAAGGGAGCAAACTCGTAAACCAGATCTACGACTAAAACGGAGGAAACCAAACCAGAAAAGAAAAACCTTAAAATTTAAGTTTAGAATAGTAAAAGAAGTGCTTGTTACCCGATCAAGAAAAGTATATCAAAAATATATCAAAATGATATCCAAAATTTGTCAGTGACATGCTTAATTTTGACAAAAAAAGGATATCACAGTGATATACGGAATGTAACGCTTTGCGTATATCACCATGATATCAAAAAAAGATATCAAAATGAGCATATCATTTTGATATCCATTTCTGATACAAAATTGACATAACCAACTTTGAGTCTGATAACTAAAGCGACGTAGATAATGGCGAAATTTTGCAATATTGTATTTAATCGTCGGCAACAAGTTTTTAGAAATTGCCCGCATGCAGCAAATGAATGAAGTGTCGGTTTTTTTAACTCAATTATATTTTTTGTGCTTTTTCACGAATTTCATTAGAAAGTTCACTTCTTGCAGGTGAACTATACTTACTATACTTTCCATACTTTTTGTTTTCCCAACCACAGGCTGCATGCAGCAACTGAATGGAGTGTCGGTTTTTTTGCACTCAATTATACAGTGGCTCACAGCTTATTTCGTGTAATATTTTCAAACCCTACACCCAGGGTATATTCACTTTGTCCTTCCGTTTGTAACGCAGAGAAGGAGGCGTGGCAGATATGGAAAAGTATATATATTCTTGATCAGCGTCACCTCCTGAGTCGATATTGCCATGTCCGTCTGTCTGGCTGGCTGGCTGGGTGGATAATTCAATAAAATTTGGTACACAGCCTCCGATGTCAAAGTTAGCTCGGGGGATTGAAAATGAGCGAAATCGGTCAACGGACACGCCTACCGCCCATACAAAAAATATCTTCAAAATGCAAATTTTGGAGTATATTTCACAACAATGCAACCAAAATACACATAAATACTACGAATTGTCAACGCAAGCTCTGAGAAAAAGCTGGTCGAATTCGGACAAGAGGGCGTGGCACCTCATATAAGCAAAAGCTTCAAAACGCTGTACTGAAAGCGATTTTTTGAGATAATCAAACTAGATTTGACTCGGACACTAAAAACTATAAATGCAATCTTTAAGCAAAAACTGGATAAAATCGGACAAGAGGGCGTGGCTCCTCCCATATAAGCAAAAGCTTCAAAACGCTATTCTGAAAATATTTTTTCAGATAATCCAACCAAATTTCACTTAAACACTAAGAACTATAAATGCACTGAGAAAAAACTGGGTGAATTTGGAGGGCGTGGCACCTCTCATATTAGCAAAATTTTCAAAATACTGCTGTGTAGGGTATTTAATGTTTGGCCAGGCCAAAGGTAACACCCTTACTAGTTTAACTTTGAAACACTGTATCTTTAAAACTAATACATATCTCATAAAATTTTGAATGAAGGCTGAGACGGGCATGCCTATTCATAATAAGTAAAAGAAAATTTACAAAAATTGATTCCGAGACCATCCTGGCGGAAAAAACCGATTTAGCAGGTCACAGCTTATTTCGTGCAGATGCTTATTTTCCCTTTAGAGCCAGCGTTTCGCGATATTTAACGGAAATTTATTTTTCTATGTTCTATGTGTGATATTGCGAACCAAATTCAGCCAATTTTTAGTTTGATTTTGTGCATGTGAGGGTAAAAATGTGAATTTTGCAGAAATGGGTCGCCGAGCAGTGAAAATCGGTGTAAAGTCATTTTAAGAACGGTCGATCCCTGCACAATGCTGCTAAATATGTTGAGCACCGTACAAAATGCGCAGCAAAATTGAAAGCTCCGTTCATGCAAATCGGGTCCAAAATAAGGGTAAAAGTGCGTCAAACCCCATTTTTACTCCCGCTGATGGTCAGTTTTTTGTCCATAAAATTAAAACAACTCACACTATCAGCTCCAAAAATAGCCACAAACATGCAGCACAAACTAAGCAAGCCGCACTGTGCAAAAACTGTCCACCTCGGGCACCGAGACCACAATTTTAAAGCCCAAGTAGCCCTTCATAAGCAAAAAAAAACCCAACAAAGTCTACTTGCTTTTGCAATGGATTAGTTTTAAAGATACAGTGTTTCAAAGTTAAACTAGTAAGGGTGTTACCTTTGGCCTGGCCAAACATTAAATACCCTACACAGCAGTATTTTGAAAATTTTGCTAATATGGGAGGTGCCACGCCCTCCAAATTCACCCAGTTTTTTCTCAGAGTGCATTTATAGTTCTTAGTGTTTAAGTGAAATTTGGTTGGATTATCTGAAAAAATATTTTCGTGAAAATATGACTTCAACATATACTGTGTGTTGTATGTGCGAAATTGTGACTTTGTTTGCTCCCCGTCCATTTCCTGAACGAAGAGGTCAAACAAATTAGGACTCGGTAGTTTAAAAAACCCAGCCGGTTTTCGATCAAAGGTTGAAAAATGCACCAATGTTAATTAATTTAAAAGAAAACTAGTAAGGGTGTAACCTTTGCCCTGGTCAAACATTAAATACCCTACACAGCAGTATTTTTAAAATTTTGCTAAAATGGGAGGTGTCACGCCCTCTTGTCTGTCGGGTTAACCCAGTTTTTGCTCAGAGCTTGCATTTGTAGTTCTTAGTGTCTGAGTAAAATTTAGTTCGATTATCTCAAAAAACGCTTTCAGTATACAGTATCCCGCCATTGAATTATGAACACTGCAAAAATTTAAAAATTTTTTCTTTATTTCGGAGAGACCCTTTTATGGAATTGAAAGTTCTACAAAATGCGAGAACACTTTTTTTTCTAGAACGAACCGCTTTGGAGATTTTTTGAAAAAACGGTAAAAAACTGATTTTGGACGCCATTTTTCCAATATGGCGGCGCGAGCGAACACGACTCGATTTAGCAAAGTTGAAATTCTGAAGGAGCACATCGAAATCTATAAAATAACTCATTTGCAAAAATCCCGCAAAGCTTTCCAGGTAAAACTACCCAATGACTGTACTACTACCGATTCACAATTTTTTTTTTTTTTTTAAATCCTATTCTTTTGACCAAGAGCAAACAAATTCACAACTGCACAACTGTGTTAGGCGTGGTGTCTATTTTGTGATTTTTTGTACGGAGGGGATACAACACCTCCTTGTCTGATCCTCCAAATTTTCCTTAAAAACCTATAGAAGCGCCAAAACAATCATATGTGATCATGGTTTCCATCCGTATGGAATCCCCCTAAAAGGGGTCGGAGGAGTTAGTTCCCGAGAAAAATGTTCTTTGAAAAGTAATGCGGTCCTTCCTAATCGGGGAAATATTGATTTAATTCACAATGGAGGTAAGGCTTCCAAGGTCCCTGTGGTACGAAAACGTAGGGTACCTGGTTTTTTTAGTACATTTTCTCAATAAAACGGCTTGTAAAATATCTTTTGATTTGAAATTCTTGCTATTTTTTTGCGTCGTTTGACATTTTTTTATTTAAATTCTGATTGGTAAAATTTTTTACTTTATTTTCGCGCGGATATAAATCGTGATTTTGCTTTTGCCTCTTATGTGAAAACTGGGACTAATCGAACATTTTTATTAACGCAGTCCTATTATGGTAATAGAAACGAATAATAACACCAGCGCACAGAAAAAAAAAAAAAAAAGTGACCTGTACATTTGACCAGACAAATCAATCAATATGTATTTGGGTGCGTTAAATCCGAATCCGAGGTCACAATTGCTCATATACCCTCAAAATTTTGAGATATCCTTGCTTTAAATTGCAGAGAGCACTGTTTTCAGGCTTATTTCGAAGTTCCAGAAAATGGTATAGATCCATTTTTTTTCAACGGCATCGAATTGGCATAGTCTCTTTATCTAAATATCGTGAAATACACAAAATTTTGCAAATCGGTCGAAATCAGAAGTGACTATGGTGTTAATAGTGGAGTCAATAAAGCCTTTTCGTCGGAAGTCCTCAAGAACAGCTCCGATTTTGGGCCTGTGAAAATCGAGGTGAAATTGTTGTGTCAAAATTTGTATATCAGATTTTCATACAATTCGATTACGCGCAGATATGACTGATGTATTAAGAGAAATTACATACATTGCACTTTAATAACAGTCGTGCAAATGTATTTTCTGTATAAATTTATGAATTATGATTTTTATAAATTGTCTCCATTTTTAACAGCCGTTTTGCATAGGAAAATTACGACTTTTAGAGTAAACAGAGGTTTATTATTTTGAGGATCATCCAAAAATATGTGAAGTGGTCGGACAAAATCATACTTAATATGAATTTAAATCAAAATTTCATGATTTGGGTTTTTGACTTAAGGTTTTAATTTTAGTCTGGCATAACAACTATTTTTGACGAACTCTAAAGTACTTTGGCCCGAATATTTCCGAACTTAAAAAACAATTCTCTCTTTGAATTTTGGGACCCGTAATGCTTTGTCAATTCTAAAGATTTTGATGTCATTCCCTTAGGAGTTTTGTCATTCATCATGTATGTAGGACCCAAAAATAAGTTTTGACCTCTGACAAGTGAATTATGGTTTTAATTTCCAAAAATAAAGTTCAAAATTATGCGTAATACCTGTTTCCAACAAAGATTTATTTAGTGATTTAAGACTGTTTTCAGATTTAATTTATAAATCTCCGGTGGAAACAGGCTATTGCGGTGGCCTTCGTTGAGACCTAGTAATGGGTACATTAGATTAATTTTGCAAGGGAGCAAACTCGTAAACCAGATCTACGACTAAAACGGAGGAAACCAAACCAGAAAAGAAAAACCTTAAAATTTAAGTTTAGAATAGTAAAAGAAGTGCTTGTTACCCGATCAAGAAAAGTATATCAAAAATATATCAAAATGATATCCAAAATTTGTCAGTGACATGCTTAATTTTGACAAAAAAAGGATATCACAGTGATATACGGAATGTAACGCTTTGCGTATATCACCATGATATCAAAAAAAGATATCAAAATGAGCATATCATTTTGATATCCATTTCTGATACAAAATTGACATAACCAACTTTGAGTCTGATAACTAAAGCGACGTAGATAATGGCGAAATTTTGCAATATTGTATTTAATCGTCGGCAACAAGTTTTTAGAAATTGCCCGCATGCAGCAAATGAATGAAGTGTCGGTTTTTTTAACTCAATTATATTTTTTGTGCTTTTTCACGAATTTCATTAGAAAGTTCACTTCTTGCAGGTGAACTATACTTACTATACTTTCCATACTTTTTGTTTTCCCAACCACAGGCTGCATGCAGCAACTGAATGGAGTGTCGGTTTTTTTGCACTCTATTATACAGTGGCTCACAGCTTATTTCGTGTAATATTTTCAAACCCTACACCCAGGGTATATTCACTTTGTCCTTCCGTTTGTAACGCAGAGAAGGAGGCGTGGCAGATATGGAAAAGTATATATATTCTTGATCAGCGTCACCTCCTGAGTCGATATAGCCATGTCCGTCTGTCTGGCTGGCTGGCTGGCTGGATAATTCAATAAAATTTGGTACACAGCCTCCGTCGTCAAAGTTAGCTCGGGGGATTGAAAATGAGCGAAATCGGTCAACGGACACGCCTACCGCCCATACAAAAAATATCTTCAAAATGCAAATTTTGGAGTATATTTCACAACAATGCAACCAAACTACACATAAATACTACGAATTGTCAACGCAAGCTCTGAGAAAAAGCTGGTCGAATTCGGACAAGAGGGCGTGGCACCTCTCATATAAGCAAAAGCTTCAAAACGCTGTACTGAAAGCGATTTTTTGAGATAATCAAACTAGATTTGACTCGGACACTAAAAACTATAAATGCAAGCTTTAAGCAAAAACTGGATAAAATCGGACAAGAGGGCGTGGCTCCTCCCATATAAGCAAAAGCTTCAAAACGCTATTCTGAAAATATTTTTTCAGATAATCCAACCAAATTTCACTTAAACACTAAGAACTATAAATGCACTCTGAGAAAAAACTGGGTGAATTTGGAGGGCGTGGCACCTCCCATATT
This sequence comes from Calliopum simillimum, assembly GCA_951812925.1. NCBI lineage: Eukaryota > Metazoa > Arthropoda > Insecta > Diptera > Lauxaniidae > Calliopum > Calliopum simillimum. Next base: position 79,842,552 of record OX638372.1, on the reverse strand, counting down.
AGCAAAATTTTCAAAATACTGCTGTGTAGGGTATTTAATGTTTGGCCAGGCCAAAGGTAACACCCTTACTAGTTTAACTTTGAAACACTGTATCTTTAAAACTAATACATATCTCATAAAATTTTGAATGAAGGCTGAGACGGGCATGCCTATTCATAATAAGTAAAAGAAAATTTACAAAAATTGATTCCGAGACCATCCAGGCGGAAAAAACCGATTTAGCAGGAAAAATCAGGTCACAGCTTATTTCGTGCAGATGCTTATTTTCCCTTTAGAGCCAGCGTTTCGCGATATTTAACGGAAATTTATTTTTCTATGTTCTATGTGTGATATTGCGAACCAAATTCAGCCAATTTTTAGTTTGATTTTGTGTATGTGAGGGTAAAAATGTGAATTTTGCAGAAATGGGTCGCCGAGCAGTGAAAATCGGTGTAAAGTCATTTTAAGAACGGTCGATCCCTGCACAATGCTGCTAAATATGTGAAGTTGAGCACCGTACAGAATGCGCAGCAAAATTGAAAGCTCCGTTCATGCAAATCGGGTCCAAAATAAGGGTAAAAGTGCGTCAAACCCCATTTTTACTCCCGCTGATGGTCAGTTTTTTGTCCATAAAATTAAAACAACTCACACTATCAGCTCCAAAAATAGCCACAAACATGCAGCACAAACTAAGCAAGCCGCACTGTGCAAAAACTGTCCAACTCGTGCACCGAAACCACAATTTTAAAGCCCAAGTAGCCCTTCATAAGCAAAAAAAAACCCAACAAAGTCTACTTGCTTTTGCAATGGATTAGTTTTAAAGATACAGTGTTTCAAAGTTAAACTAGTAAGGGTGTTACCTTTGGCCTGGCCAAACATTAAATACCCTACACAGCAGTATTTTGAAAATTTTGCTAATATGGGAGGTGCCACGCCCTCCAAATTCACCCAGTTTTTTCTCAGAGTGCATTTATAGTTCTTAGTGTTAAAGTGAAATTTGGTTGGATTATCTGAAAAAATATTTTCGTGAAAATATGACTTCAACATATACTGTGTGTTGTATGTGCGAAATTGTGACTTTGTTTGCTCCCCGTCCATTTCCTGAACGAAGAGGTCAAACAAATTAGGAATCGGTAGTTTAAAAAACCCAGCCGGGCGTTTTTCGATGATGGCACGCTTCAAACGTATTAATTGTGTTCGATAGAGGTCACCTGTGAGCATTACAGAGCATTACCTTGCCACCATGGATATTTGCCTTTGGTTGGGAAGGTCCTGGTTGTCCGGGCTTCATATATGAATGTTGCGTTTCGGGTTGTCGTAATGGATCCATTTTTCATCCCCAGTCACTATCCGATGCAAAAATGACTTTTGGCAGTAGTTTTCTTTGCAAAAAAATGACCCAACAGAACCTCCCGCAAATGCTGTCTTTTTCTCCAATTTTCGAAGTTATTCATCGTGAAAAATAGTAATGATGCACACAAGATAAAATTGTTTTGTTGACTGATTTTGACAGCTGTCAAATGTACCTTCAAAATAACATATATATAAAGGTCGAGCTTTCACGATATTTGTTAGTACGGACATCCACCGTGAAATTCCGGTTTTTAAGTTGTACACCCAATATATCATTGATATACAATTTTTGTATATCATTTTGATATCATTTTGATATCTTTTTTTGCTATAATTTTGATATCATGGTGATATACGCAAAGCGTTACATTCCGTATATCACTGTGATATCATTTTTTGTCAAAATTAAGTATGTCACTGACAAATTTTGGATATCATTTTGATATACTTTTCTTGATCGGGTAACAAGCACTTCTTTTATTATTCTAAACTTAAATTTTAAAGTTTTTCTTTTCTGGTTTGGTTTCCTACGTTTTAGTCGTAGATCTGGTTACGAGTTCGCTCCCTTGCAAAATTAATCTAACGTACCCACTACTAGGTCTCAACGAAGGCCACCGCAATAGCCTGTTTCCACCGGAGATTTATAAAGTGATTTGGCTGTAACCACCATTAAACATCAGTTAAATATGCAGACTGAGACGGGCATGCCAATTCTTCACAATAAGTAAAAAAAAAATCTACAAAAATTGATTCCGAGACGCTCAAGGCGGAAAAAACCGATTTAGCAGAAAAATCGGTCACAGCTTATTTCGTGCAGATGCTTATTTTTCCTTTGGAGCCAGCGTTTCGCGTTATTTAACGGAAATTTCTTTTTCTGTGTTCTATGTGTAATATTCCGAACCAAATGCAGCCAATTTTTAGCTTGATTTTGTGCATATGAGGGTAAAAAAGTGCATTTTGCAAACCCCATTTTTAATCCCGCTGACGGTCAGTTTTTTGTCCATAAAATTAAAACAACTCACACTATCAGCTCCAAAAATAGCCACAAACATGCAACACGAACTAAGCAAGCCGCACAGTGCAAAAACTGTCCAACTCGTGCACCGAAACCACAATTTTAAAGCCCAAGTAGCCCTTCATAAGCAAAAAAAAAAAAAACCCAACGAAGTCTACTTGCTTTTGCAATGGAGCTCAGTATTACGTTTCCGTCATACATATGCCATGGCATCAGGCTCAAATATGTTAAATTAGGACTCGTCTATGATTATGATGCTGTTTTAAAAGTCCGAATCTTTGTGGGCGTGATAATACTGAGCTCCATTGTAAAAGCAAGTAGACTTCGTTGGGTTTTTTTTTTTTTTTTGCTTATGAAGGGCTACTTGGGCTTTAAAATTGTGGTTTCGGTGCACGAGTTGGACAGTTTTTGCACTGTGCGGCTTGCTTAGTTCGTGTTGCATGTTTGTGGCTATTTTTGGAGCTGATAGTGTGAGTTGTTTTAATTTTATGGACAAAAAACTGACCGTCAGCGGGATTAAAAATGGGGTTTGCAAAATGCACTTTTTTACCCTCAATATTACACATAGAACACAGAAAAAGAAATCTCCGTTAAATAACGCGAAACGCTGGATCCAAAGGAAAAATAAGCATCTGCACGAAATAAGCTGTGACCGATTTTTCTGCTAAATCGGTTTTTTCCGCCTTGAGCCTTGAGTAGATTTTTTTTTTTACTTATTGTGAAGAATTGGCATGCCCGTCTCAGTCTGCATATTTAACTGATGTTTAATGGTGGTTACAGCCAAATCACTTTATAAATCTCCGGTGGAAACAAGCTATTGCGGTGGCCTTCGTTGAGACCTAGTAGTGGGTACGTTAGATTAATTTTGCAAGGCAGCGAACTCGTAAACCAGATCTACGACTAAAACGTAGGAAACCAAACCAGAAAAGAAAAACCTTAAAATTTAAGTTTAGAATAATAAAATAAGTGCTTGTTACCCGATCAAGAAAAGTATATCAAAATGATATCCAAAATTTGTCAGTGACATACTTAATTTTGACAAAAAAGGATATCACAGTGATATACGGAATGTAACGCTTTGCGTATATCACCATGATATCAAAAAAAGATATCAAAATTATAGCAAAAAAAGATATCAAAATGATATCAAAAAATGATATACAAAAATTGTATATCAATGATATACAAAATTTGTATATCATTTTTATATCCATTTCTGATACAAAATTTTTCTCCAAAAATTCTTGTTGAATTTTTTGTTGCTCTTCCAACATTTTCAGCTGCAAGTCACACTGTGTATTAGAATTTTCAACTAACTGCTTTTGTGCTGCTTGCTGTTGAACACCTGAAAAGGGAAACAATAAGGGATCTACCCGTGTTAGATGTAATCATTGGTCTTGCTGAGTAAGCATTCTGGTGTCCAACGCAACCTGAAGAAAGACTCGCCTGAGTATTATATACGTAAGGAATACTGCCTTGCATGTGAAACGGCATGGAAAGAGTATTGAATCCGTAATGAACAGTTGCTGGTGCGCTCACTTGGTTGAGATGAGATAAACTTGTTGCTGCAGCAAAACTAAATTGTAATCACGACCCATTAGTTTGTTTTAGAATTAAATTACAAGAAATGAAAATTTAATTTCAATTTAAATTATTTTTAGAAAAAAAAATTAAACGGAATTGTTTTAAAGAAATGTTGTGGCGAGGGTTAGCTTCGAAACGACAAATTTTTAACAGCAAAAAACGCAAATTTAAATTTACCAAAGATTTATTTAATTCTATTAAATTATAGTATATATTTGACTTTACGTTAACATGCGCGCTTTAAAACAATTCGTCTTTCACATAACCCTTTGTAAAAACAACTAACTAATTTTGCTTTTCGCTTATGTAGCTAAGGCTGTGCAGCTGCAAACAAGAGCAATAAAAGGGCCGTTATCCCATAAAGATTTACAAAATAACAGTAACTTAAAAGACAAATTGTTTTCTAATGCGTGTGCAACAAAAATTTAAAAATGAAAAAATATGCAAAACAGTTATGAAGTTAACTTTAAACATATGAACAAATATTTAAATATTTATGTTTGAAATGTATGTGCATAAGCAGATTTTTAAATACAGTGAAGCAAAGTTAATGAGGTTAAGTAAATTTTAGCAATGTAATAATTTTGTAATTTTCGGCGGCAACAATTTCATTATCGTATAGTAAGGTATTTAATCTGTCGACCGTTCTAGTTGTGCCATTGATGAGATAACTTACAAAATTTTAACACAAAGGTAGATAGCCTTTGGTTTTGTTCAGCATCATAGTGCCAAAACGTCTTCGGATTCGTGATTTTCTTTTGTTTAAAAGCAGCGTAGGTTCCTTGTAACAAAACTGTTAGATTTATTTCTTATTTATCTATTTGGTACATTGGTATGTACTTTTCTCATTTGGTATATTTAGTTCTGATAGTTTAAGAGTTTTTTACATGTAATTTACGTAAATTACAGTTTTTTACGTACGTTGCTCAAAAATTGTGTAAATATGCCAAACCACATCATTAGTTATTTACTTTTATTTTACAAACTCTTAACCATTTCTGATTAAAAATGTAAGAGTTATCAAAACTGTTTGTAGGTTATGAGAGGTGGGCGTGTCCGCTGGTCAATTTCGCCCAAACTCACACATGTTGTAAACACATTTTTAGAAATTACGTCCGCTCAGTTTGAAAATTCTAGCGTTGTTTATTCGACTTGTGACCAGAATATTGGGACTTTGCCGCACTGTGCGTTAGCGAGATACATATTTCCAAAATACTGTTCTTTGGTACCTTTTAGCTTGAATAACTTTTTATGCGCAAACGATTTCGCAATGCACTTTTCGCATTTTATCATGCATAAACAAAGATAAGTCCGGTGAAAAAAATTTTCTTGGAATTATTTCGCAGAAAAATTCAAATTTTCCTTGACTATTAAATTAAACTTTAATGAAAAATTTATGAAAACATCGAATAAAAGCATCAAGGCTAAAAAGCGATTTCGCAAAAAAAAATTAAACCTTAAACATCGTTGTCGATGTCGCAGCTCTACACAGTGGACTAAAAATGTATTTTTTATATCAAAATTTGTTGCCCGCTTGGGGACGTACAGTGGCGTAAAATTGACTTATTTTTCGTTTAAATCAACTTTTCGACCATAATAATAATTAACCGGAGAAAAATTAATATTGTATTATATAATATGGCGCCTTAAAAAATTTAATTTTAATTTCTCTCTGCCATTTTTAATGAAAAGCCAAAACAAAAAATTGCCTGACAGATTATAGTATTGCAACTCAAGTGGAAAAAGTAGTCAAATAAAGGAATTAGCGGCAAATAAAAAATAACTATTTCAAACAAATATCAATCTAAAGACTACACTGAGAATTTAAATGACGATAACAACACCCCTCATCCCCTTATTTTATACTATGAAAGCCTTTCAAATTCTGCATACTTTGGTGAAATTTTAAAAAAATCGTTAAATATATATATGAAGCAATCCACGCCACGTGTTCCAGCTCCGATTTCGCTCAAATTTGGCAATATGGTAAATCCGGTGGGGAAGAACAACAATCCGGGAGGATTGTTGTACCATTTGTTGTTAAAATACAGTTTGTTGAAGTAGGCGTTTTTAGTCATTTTCATGAAAAGGGTGTTTTTTCAAAAATTTATAGCTTACACTAAAGTTTGCAATTTGATAAATCTAAGTTACTGGTCCCATTCATTTTAAAGTGTTCTTTTTATAAAAAAATATTTCTTGTAAAAAAACTTAAAAATACTTTTGAATTTTTTTAAAAAAAAAACCCTTTAGATTTTTTTTAAAAGTGCTTTAAATTAAAGCATAATTTATAAGCTTTAAAATGATGTATGACTCAAGATGGGATTCGGACGCTACATGGGAGTTTTCGGCTTTTGAACGCCCGCGGAAGGCAAAAATCTTTTTTTACTCAAGAGGAAAGCATCTTACGAAAAAAGTGTACTAAGCATAAAATGCTTAGAATCATCAAGGAAATAAGGTGAAATTTTTTAGAAAGTTAAAAAAAAATTTTTTTTTTCCAAAAACTGAATTTTTCGACTTTTGACCTTGAATAACTTTTTATGCGTACAAGATTTCGCTATGAACTTTTCACATTTCATTTTTCATGCATAAGTAAAGATCATTTAGGTGAAAAAATTTTACTTGGATTTATTCTGCAGGAAAATCCGAATTTTTCTTTGGGTAGTTCCTATTTCAACGACGTTTTTTAAATGAAAATTTTTTGCAATCATTTTTTTCAGTGTTTTTTGTTAAAGCACATAAATTTTTTATACTATACAAAATATCTATGATATATACACTATATGTATGCATATTTATATTCTTCAGTTTTGTTACAATAATGGGTACAATATATTTTTCATATGTCGACTAAAAAAATTTTGTTCAATCAAATTTTAACGGTTTTTAGCTATTTATTCAAAAACCAGTCCATAGACTTTTTTCTACTAGTCTTATATTCTTCAGAACTTAATATGGTTTTATAATATATACACATTATAATCATTATTTTTTAAAATAATTATAAAAATTTAACTTTTGTGTGTCTACTCACAACTTTTTGTTCATTCCAATTTTAACGGTTTTTTGGCATTTTTCAAAAGCCGCTCTAAAGATTTTTTTAAAATTTCACCAAAATATGCAGAATTGGAAAGGCTTTCATATTATAAAATAACCCCAGAGGTGTGTTGTTATCGTCATTTAAATTCATAGAACAGCACCGTGTAGAGGTAAAAATTACTAGAAATTACTTTGGCGAAACATGCCCCATTTCAAGGTCAAAGGTCACGAAAATCAGTTTTTAGTTAAAAAAAGTTCCTATGAAATGATGTAAAACTATTTTCATTCGAGTTATAGTTTGGGAGATACCTTCTCATAAAAATGCATATTTTTATATCTGGCCAGAGCTTTTTTCTCAAAAACGGATGGAAGCATTTAAATGAAACTTAAGTCAATGATGCGTAATGAATTCAGTTTCGACTTTGAAATTACCCACTGGAAGGCGTGGTCATATCTCTTGATATTACGATTCCCCATATGGGTAATTGTTACTCTTTTCTAAAAAAAATACGAAAATTACACCTAAAACAGGGGAATATTGAGTCAGTATTAACTACAAAACGTTTCAATTTTTGCTAAGTATGTACTTTTGTTGTTTTTTATTTCAGTAAATTTTGAGGAACCAACAACAAATGATGTGGACCCAGCTGTTGGAGAAAAATCGTCCATGGTAAGTTGATTGATATTAAAAAAGTGCAAATAAAAACTTTGTTAAATCTGTTTTAAAAAACAAATACTATTATATTAAATCTATTTTTTTTTTTAAATATCTCACAAGACTATTTGCCAAAGTTATGCTAAAAAGCCCTATTTATTTTTTTCTATGAAGTACTTTTTTTAATTACACTGTACAATGCGAAAAAAAACAACAAAGTTATGACAATGACAATTTCTCATTTGAAAATTTTTTATATCGATACCTTACACGGTGCTGGTGGGAGAATTTAAATCAAATTTTGATGTACCTCGGATTTTTTTGTAAATTCTTATTATAGATATCAATAGAAGTTATTCTATGCAAAAAATAAAATTATAGAGGTGGCGCTTTTTTAAAGATAATCCCTTTTCCAATTGGGGCATTTTCCCATACAAAAAAATTAATTTTTTTTTTTAACTACATTTAACAAAAATCAAAATAATCACATTCGATGTGTTTTGCGATGCTACACGCGAATCCGACCTCAGAATCACTCTTTCGTGTATAGTTTTTGAGATATTTTGATCTAAAAGCCGAAAAAAGTCGTTTTTTGCCATGTTTTGAAGCTATATAACTATGTAACATATCATTTATTCGTTAAATGTGGTTAAAATACTTGAAAACCATGATCTTTTCCTTTAAAATCTAATTTAAATTATGTTTATATCTTCATGCTTTTAAGAGATATCGTAGGCCGAAATATTGGCTAAACGGGTTTTTTGCACTTTTGTGTCTTTTTAGGTTAGGATATCTTTGAGGAAGAAAAAGATATCAACATAATTTAAATTAGGTTTTAAAGGCAAAGGTTAGGACTTTAAAGTTGTTTACCAGATTTGACGAAATTAAAATTTCTTTCACATTTTAAACATGTTCAACGAACCGACTACTTGTAAATTCAGCCGTTTGACACCCCGAGTGTTGTTACGTTTATGCCATACGGCTTAATTTTAAAATGGTCGGTTCGTTAAACATGCTTAAAATGTGAAAGAAATTTTAGTTTCGTTAAATCTGGTAAACAACTTTAAAGTCCTAATCTTTGCCTTTAAAACCTAATTTAAATTGTGTTGATATCTTTTTTTTCCTCAAAGATATCAGATTCGCGTGTAGCATCGCAAAACACATCGAATGTAATTATTTTGATTTTTGTTTAATGTAGTTAAAAAAAAAAAATTTTATGTTTTTGTATGGGAAAATGCCCCAATTGGAAAAGGGATTATCTTTAAAAAAGCGCCACCTCTATAATTTTATTTTTTGCATAGAATAACTTCTATTGACATCTATAATAAGAATTTACAAAAAAATCCGAGGTACATCAAAATTTGATTTAAATTCTCCCACAAGCACCGTGCTTAGAGCGCTATAGTCCTATCTCCACATTTTGCGATTTTGAGATTTTTGCAGTTATGGCATCATTGTGGGCTTCTTTACCGTGTGGAAAACTGTGTGATGTCAAAATACCACTTAAATACCAAAATATTCGATAATTAAGCAAATCCTATCTCCAAACTGTAATTTTTTCAAGAGCGCTACTGTCCTATCTCCAATGAATATTCAAATAAGTCATATTTTTAAAAAAATTCTTCGTTTTTTCGCGTTTTCTTCGCGTTTCATGACTTTTTGCGACATTTTGGTGAACAAATTTTGTTACACCCAAGGCTCCACTCTTGTTTGTTGAAACCAAAAATAAAAATAAAAAAAATAAAAATCCGTTTTTTTCGTGTTTTCTACGCGTTTCATGACTTTTTACGACATTTTTGTGGAAAAAAATCCAAAAATGTACAAAATACGTCGTTTTTTTTGAATAATAGTGGAATTTTATATAAGGGCAAAAGTAATGACATACTATAAATTGGCTGGGATTTCGTTAGAAATTAATAAAATTGGTTAAAAATATTAAATTATGTTAAAATATACCATGGGTAATTATTGCATTTATCGTTATATCAAAACAGCAGCCAATCCTAAATAACCACTGTTTGAAATCTTCTTTTTGCATTTCCCAACAATTGGATAAATGGAGATAGGACTATAGCGCTATACTATACTTCACGATCATTTTAAAGAATAAGTTAGAAAATTCCTCCGGCGCTTTTTTTTTAAATCGAATTTTTCATTTTTGTTGAAAAAACTTAAATTAATAAAAAGAAGCACGAGTAGTCATTTTTAACTTACTTTGTGATGATAAATGGATGATAATGGATTTTCAAATATAACCTAAAAATGTTCAAAAAACATGGTTTTCCTCTACCTTTGACTATTTTTGAGGTAATATATTATTACGCTTAGCGCACATTATCAAAATAACTCATCGTCTTTATGGTTACGTTACGACTGTTCTTTATTTCAGTTCGGCTTATACATAAGTATATGCAATACTCTTATATATGCTCTTATACTCTTATTCTCTCTACACCTTCCCTTTTTTATAGGCGATTAGTTGTTTTACAGAACCATTTATATACATATATTTCTAAAAATGTTTAAATAGTTAAATTTACGTTAATTTGATTATATAAAAGAAATATGGAATAAAAATATTATTGCATAGTTGAAATTATATTTGAGTTCATTTTCCTTCATTTCATTTTTCTTCAAATTATTTTTATTTCTTAAATACATATGAATAAAGCGATATTATTTGAATAGTATGAATGATAGCTATTAACTTAAAACTACTTAAATATTTCTTACAGTATTTCCTTTCCTTTTTTTTTTTTTGTTTTTTTTTTTTTTTCTCTTTCGTTTACTTACATACATTAATAAACGAAAACTTAATTTATATACTTTCTTACATTATTTTTATGTACTACTTTTTTAATGTTTTTATTTAAATCTATAATTTCGATATTTTCATCGAAAATTTTTGAAATTAAGTGAGGTCCAGTATATAAAGGCTCTAATTTGTGTCTAGTTTGGTTAACTAGTACAACTGTGTCATTTTCTTTTAAATTTATAGGTTTGATTTTTCTATCAAACATTTTTAGTGTGAGTTTTAGCTCTTTCAAGTAATTCTTGAGCTATTCTATTCGAATTTTGCAATTTAAAGCGCAGTTCTTTGGCATAGTTTTCGATATTGTAGATTGGATCGATTTCTCTTCCTGAAAGAATATTGGACGTGTCACATCTTTTGCCGAATACCAACTCAAATGGAGTGTATTTATATTTCAAACTTGTGTGTGGAGTAATATTATAACAAAATGTGAAATATGCGAGATATTCTTCCCATTCATTAATATTATTTAAATAAGCGCGTAGATACTCATTGAAAACATGATGCGATCTTTCTATTGTGCCTACTGTTTCGTGGTGGTAGGGTGTTGATATTTTTTGATCGAATTGTAACACTTCCCTATTTCTTTGATAACCTGGTTCACAAATTCAGTGCCGCAATCAGTTAAAATTTCTTTAACTGGTCCGAATATCAGAATCAATTTTTCAACAATTGTTTTGGCTACTGTATTTGCAACTTTAGAAGGAATAGGCGCCATTATCAAAAATTTGCTCAGGTCGCACATCATCGAAATAACGTACGAATTGCCGCTGGCATTCTTTGGTAAAGGCCCAGTTGTGTCAATAACAATTTTTTCAAATGCTTTTTGTGGAGTACTGGTTATTTTCAAAGGTTCAATGTTTTTTATTTTCGCTTTATTAGTCTGACATTTATGGCAATTTTTAATATACTTGGATATATCTTTCTAAAAATCGTTCGTCATTAACGAATATTAAATTAATTTGAGAAATGTCTTTTCTTTTGTGAGAAATGTTAATTGATATTGTTACAGGCCTGTTTTCATTTTCACAAGACAAGAGACATTTCATGGATGGAATTTCTATATATTCTATATTATTTATAGCTTCTATTACTTTTGGTTGTAGTTCTGGATTAATTGTGCTTTGAATTTTATTTGTTTTTGGACTTTTTGTTTTGTTTGACATTGATCTTGTTACGACGAATACTTTGTCCGTTTCAATTTGAATGGTATTTTTAATGTCGCCAAGTGATATCCTTGAAAGCGCGTCCGCTACGACATTATCTTTTCCTTTGACATGTTCTATGGCAAATGAGTACTCTTCTAGATCAAGTCGAATTCGCGTTAAGCGTGAAGATGGTTCTTTTAATGAAAATAAATAAATTAAAGGCTTATGGTCACTTCTTACAATGAAATGAGTACCGTACAAATAAGGTCGAAATTGTTTAATTGCCCAATGAATAGCAATAAGTTCTTGTTCAATTGTGGCCTTATTTTGTTCGCCTTTTGTGAATGACTTTGATGCGAAGCATATGGCATCATTAATTTTTTGGCTTAAGACTGCGCCACATGCTCTTTTTGACGCGTCCACGGTTACTGTGAACTTTTCCGCGAAGTTTGGGTACGCCAAAATTGGTGGAGACGCTAAATTTTTGAGTTTTTCAAACGCAGATTGACATTCCTGTGTCCAAATAAATTTAGAATTTTTTCTCGTAAGTTTATTTAATGGTTGAGCGAGTTCCGCAAAATTTTGTATAAACCTTCGATAGTAATTCGAAAAAGCTACGAAACGTTTAACTTCATCAGAGTTTTTAGGAACTGGATAATTTGTTACCGCCAAAAGTTTGGAGTTATCTGGTAAAATACCCTTATCAGTACATCGATGGCCTAAATAGATAACTTCGTTTCTAAAAAATTGACATTTTTTCGGATTTAACTTTAAACATGTTTTTCGACAGACTTCAAATACATTTTGTAAATTCTTTAAATGATCGTTTTCACTTCGACCAGGCACGATAATATCATCTATGTACAAAAAACAAGTTGAAAGTGGCAAACCCGAAAATGCTATAGCCATCGTTCGACTAAATGCACTGGGGCCAATATTTAATCCATAAGGGAGTACTTTATATTGGTAAATTCCTGTATCTGTACTAAAAACAGTCAGTGGTCTCGATTTCTTACTAAGTGGTATCTGATGGAAACCAGCATTCAGATCAATTACCGAGAAAAATTTTGCATTGCCTAGGTTATCCAGAATGTCATCTATTCTTGGCAATGGAAATCGATCGGGTATTAACTTTTTGTTTATGGCTCTATAATCTATACAAAGGTGATACTTTTTTTCACCGTCGATTTCTTTTTTTGGAATTAATAGAATAGGGCTGTTGTAATGTGAGAGTGATGGTTCAATTTGGTCATTCTGCAATAACTCATTTATTTTTCCGTTTATTATTTCTTTTTGTTTGTGTGGGATTCGGTAATTTTTAACATAAACCGACTCATTTGAGGTTTTTTGAATTTCCTGTGTGTAAAAATTATTAACGGTTCCTATATCTCCATCTTCTGCAAAGATATCTGAAAATTCTCTACATAAATCTGTCATATTCTTATCGTAACATGCCGGCCATTGTTTTTTCAAAATATTTAACAATTTATTTGTCCTATCTTCGTCTTTCTCAAAATTTGAGTCAATTGAATAAACCTGAAATTCATTTAATTTTCTAATATTGTCGCTAAAATCGCTATTTATTCTTTGAAATGTATCAGTTGTATTCAGAATTCTGACATAAGGATAATTTTGGTCTATTATTGATGATGACATGAATACGCCCTGTGTAGGCTCAATGGCTTCAAAAACCATGGGCTCATAAAAATCGATATTTGAAACTGATATTTTGTGTATAATCTCGCATCTTGGTGGAATTACTATGCTGTTGGGTGTTAGACCTTCAAAAATGTTTATAAAAATTTGAGTATTGGACAAATTTACTGTTAAGATCATCTGATTAAAATCAATATTGCAATTAAATGATTTAAGAAAATCTCTACCCAGTATGCCATCAACTGGGATAGAAAACTCCTCACCAACAACATGCAATTTTTGCGTAAATGTCTGATTATGAACTGAAAAAGTTGAGAAAAGTGTACCTATCGATTGAACAATTTCATTTGTTACGCCTTTAATATTTATGATTTCATTCGTATTTAATTCGCATTGACTATTTATCGCAGAAATTTTGACTAAAGATATGTCAGCTTTTGAATCAATTAAGAATGTATTTTCAAAAAATTTTGCAATATTAGTATTGACTGAAATGAAATCAGTATGTTCTAACTTAATGGCGTAGACATGATAACATTTTAGATGTTCGTTGGATTTCCAAACCCCGATGGAGAGTCCTGAGAATTTTCCAAAGTACTAGTCGCACTCACATTGCTGTTGTTGCTGTTATTGCTTTTACTGTTCGAATAACCACGACCACCACGGTTAAAACTACCACGAAATGTATTGTTGTTGTTTCGGTTACTATTTTGGTTATAGAAAACGCGTGAGTTATTACGGTTGCCTCGACCTTCCTTATTTGAACCATTTCGATCGTCATTTCGAAAACTATTTCTACCACCGCGGCCTCCTATGGCACGAAAAGCAAGTACTTGGTGCTCTGTGCGAGCTTTGTCAATCTGAGTTACCATTTTAGCCACAACTTCTTTTGGGGATTTGAATGGAGTTGATTCCAAAACAGATTTAATTAAATCGGATTGTGTGTTTTTTCTGCACACATCGATTGTTTTTTCGATTGCCATTTCATCAGCTTTAGCATATGAAATACCTTCTAAAACCAATGATCGACGAAAAGCATTTGACAACTGTTCAACATTGTCTGCGAAATCTACTTGATTTGCTGTCGTGAATCGCAATGCTAACATTCGACCTTCAATAACTTTGGAACTATCATGTTTAATGTGAAGTTGCAATTTTGCAATAATTTCCTTAACGGTTGCTTCTTCCGCAATAACTTCTCTAGCTCTGCCTTCAAGTTTTGTTTAAATAAATGCAACAAGAAAAGTTCTCAGCTCGTTGGTAGTAGCTAGAGTTTTAAGTAAATAAACCGAATCAACAAAAGCACCTAAGCACAATGGATCTCCTGAAAAAGGTTTATTAATTTGGCTCGCGGCCAATTTCAGAAAATCAGGCGTAGAAAGTGCCATCGCATCAAAAGTAGTATCCTCGCTATTTACGTTTTTTTCATCAAAATCAGTGTCTTCCGGCAATATTTGTGACAGCCCAATGTCCTTTAAATCTACTGCACTTATTTTGCCTTCTACAATTGTATGTGAACAATTCAATTTATTTAAACAATCTAAAAATTTCTTTTGTACATATGCAAGTGCATTTTCGTATGGGTTTTTGTTTTCTTTTACCTTTTCTTTTTCGTATTCTTTAAACGCATAATGAAAAAATGTGTTATATGCTTCAATTATTTGTCTGCGATAACTTTCTCGTGTTTCGGGATTTTCGCTTATATTCTTTTTCAAAATCAATTTACATTTAGTCCTAAAATTCTTAAGCTCTTCTTGAAGCGACATTAAAATTTATCGCGCAGAAAAAGGCCATGCAAAGATTAAACTAGTAAGGGTGTTAATTTTGGCCTGGCCAAAAAATAAATACCCTACACTGCAGTATTTTGAAAATTTTGCTTATATGGGAGGTGCCACTCCCTCTTGTCCGAGTACACCCAGTTTTTGTTCAGAGCTTGCATTTATAGTTTTTAGAGTCAGAGTGAAATTTTGTTGGATTATCTCAAAAAACTCTTTCAGTATAGCATTTTGAATCTTTTGCTTATATGGGAGGTGCCACGCCCACTTGTCTGATTTCACCCAATTTTTGCTGAGAGCTTTCATTTATAATTTTTAGTGTCTGAATCAAATTTGGTTCGAATATCTCAAAAAACGCTTTCAGTAAAGCGTTTTGAAGCTTTTGCTTATATGGGAGGTGCCACGCCCTCTTGTGCGAGTACACCCAGTTTTTGTTCAGAGCTTGCATTTATAGTTTTTAGTGTCAGAGTGAAATTTAGTTGGATTATCTCAAAAAGCTTTTTCAGTATATCATTTTGAAACTTTTGCTAATATGGGAGGTGCCACGCCCCCTTGTACGATTTCAATCAATTTTTGCTGAGAGCTTTAATTTATAATTTTTAGTGTCTGAGTCAAAGTTGGTTCGAATATCTCAAAAAACGCTTTCAGTATAGCGTTTTGAAGCTTTTGCTTATATGGGAGGTGCCACACCCTCTTGTCCGAATTCGCTCAGTTTTTTATCAGAGCTTGCGCTTACAATTCGTAGTACTTATATGTATTGTGGTTGCATTGTCGTGAAAAATACTCCTAAAATTGCATTTTGAATATAATTTTTGTATGGGCGGTAGGCGTGTCCGTTGACCGATTTTGCTCATTTTCAATCCCCCGAGCTAACTTTGACGACGGAGGCAGTGTACCAAATTTCATTGAATTATCTTGCTCAGTTTTCCCAAAAAGTGTATTTCAACACACAGCCAGCCACCCAGCCAGCCAGCCAGCCAGCCAGCCACCCAGCCAGCCAGACAGACGGACATGGCTATATCGACTCAGGAGGTGACGCTGATCAAGAATATATATACTTTTCTATACCTGCCACGCCTCCTTCTCTGCGTTACAAACGGAAGGACAAAGTGAATATACCCTGGGTGTAGGGTATAAAAATAATGGAATTAAAAAGAACTACTAAGGGTGTAAAATTCGGCCTGGCCAAACATTAAATACCCTACACTGCAGTATTTTTAAAATTTTGCTCATATGGGAGGTGCTACGCTCTCTTGTCCGAGTTTACCCAGTTTTTGTCCAGAGCTTGGATTTATAGTTTTAAGTGTCTGAGTGAAAAACGTTTTCAGTATAGCGTTTTGAAGCTTTTGCTTATATAGGAGGTGCCACGCCCTCTTGTCCGAGTTCGTCTAGTTTTAGCTTAGAGCGTGCATTTATAGTCTTTAGTATTTGAGTGAAGTTTGGTTGGATTATCTCAAAAAACTCTTTCAGTATAGCATTTTAAAACTTTTGCTTATATGGGAGGTTCCACGCTCCCTTGTCCGATTTCACCCAATTTTTGTTGAGAGCTTTTATTTATAATACTTAGTGTCTGAGTCAAATTTGGTTCGAATATCTCAAAAACCAATTTCAGTATAGCGTTTTGAAGCTTTTGCTTATATGGGAGGTGCCCCGCCCTCTTGTCCAAATTCATTCAGTTTTTTCTCAGAGCTTGCGCTTATAATTCTTAGTATTTATGCGTATTTTGGTTGCATTGTCGTGAAAAATACTCCTAAAATTGCATTTGGAATATATTTTTTGTATGGGCGGTAGGCGTGTCCGTTGACCGATTTCGTTCATTTTCAATCCCCCGAGTTATCTTTGACGACGGAGGCAGTGTACCAAATTTCATTGAATTATCTTGCTCAGTTTTCCCAAAAAGTGTATTTCAACACACAGCCAGCCACCCAGCCAGCCAGACAGACGGACATGGCTATATCGACTCAGGAGGTGACGCTGGTCAAGAATATATATACTTTTCTATACCTGCCACGCCTCCTTCTCTGCGTTACAAACGGAAGGACAAAGTGAATATACCCTGGGTGTAGGGTATAAAAAAAAAAAATACAAAGCATATACAATAGAAATTAATATGTACATTATAGAATTTCGACTCTTGCCTGATTTACTATTTCCTTGTTCACTGCTTCGCTGCAACTTGTTGCTTCACTAGTTGTTGACTGCTGCAATCGCAACTTGTTGCGATGTACTCAATTCTTCTTCAGTCGACGCTGCTGCATAACTTCAGTTTACGCCGCTGCATAACTTCAGTTTACGCCGCTGCAAAACTTCAGTCAATCTCGTCGTCTTCTTTTTTTTTGAATTCTGTGTGTATCGTTCTGAGCGCTGTCGATATTTTGAACTACCGTTGATGTTTTTGCTGCTGCTTTAGCTTCATGTGCTTCTCTTTTGCACTTATGGTGGCTACGATACACACATACAATATATTCGTCGTACAGTTTAACCTTGGTTTTTTTTTTACTTTTTGATGCCGTTGTTTGATATAAAATTTTTATGTGTATATAAGTTATTTTAATTGCTTAGATTTTCTTTCTTATTTTTCGGTGCCAAAATATTTGCACTGCTGGCTGCTTCACGAAACGGCAAACAAATGTGTTTTTTTCCCCCTTTTTGTTTCTTTAATCTTTATATTACTGTGGTGTCACTTTCTATATTGTTCTTATCTTTCACCCTTTCACTGTGCTTATTTTCACATAAGTTTATTTTAAATTATCATTTATAAATGTTAATTGATTTTTTCAATTGTCTTTAACTTCACTTCAACTTGCCGCTTCGCTGTCACGTTCGCCATATTACGCTTAGCGCACATAATCAACACAACTCATCGTCTTTGTGGTTACGTTACGACTGTTCTTTATTTCAGTTCTGCTTATACATATATGCAATACTCTTATATATGCTCTTATACTCTTATTCTCTCTACAATATTTAGACAGTGTAACATTTTTATAAGTTATGAAATCTGTAATGATAGTTAAAAGCACTAATCTCTCTCTTCAAAACCAAATTTGAATTATATCGATATCCGAAACATTCTAACCAAAAAATTTCAAAAAGAGCAAAAACACGTTTTTTGACTATTTTGGAGGATGCAGGATACAGCTATTTTATACTAGCTGAATCACTTAGTATCAGGGCTGCAAACAGGTTCTGAACAGAACAATCGGCTATTTTGTGCATTAAACTGAACCGTTATAGTTTTTGAAGCGCTGAACCGAAGCTAAAACCACGCTAAAAAAAGGTTCGGTTCGGTTTTGTAATGATTCATTAAATTTTGCAAAGAAAAAATTTACTTTTAAGTAAAATGTTTTTGCATGGTATTTTTACATAAGCTAAAGGTAGTAAGATATGGCTGAGTCTTAAACGAAAAAATTTTATGAAATAATTCTTTTGTTTTGTTTTATTTATTTACATAAAACTTTTTTTAATAAATAAAGAATATTCAAAAAACAAAAAACCCAAATTTTCATACTAAAAGTTGATAAATTGAAAAGATAAATTTTGACCATGAGTTTCTCAATAAGTACCAAATCGATTTTAATGAAATTGAAAATTATCTGTCCACAAAAATAAAATTTACTGAAATACTATATCTCAATTGGTTCATAAGTTACGGATTTTTAGCCAATGAAAACCGATTTATAACCCACTTTGTGCTGTTTGCAAAGGCCACAGATATCAGATTTTGAAAAAGATTTGACAAAAAGCATTTTCTTAATGTTTTCAGGTTAATTTAAAATTCCTTGAAACAAAAATTTTAGATGAATCTCTAATATTTGAAGACAGCTCCGTTGATGAACTATTCTTCACCCACCAATTGGACAAAAAAAAAACTTTGTCAAACAGAAAATTCATTCAAGACATGAAAAACAGATTTTTTTACGTTTTCCTTAATTTTTATGTTTTTTATTTAATAACTCCTAAACGGTAAATTGTATGTGTACATACATTGCTTATTATTTATTATGTATGTGGCAAAAAACTTTCCGAAAAATTCCCAAAAAATTTCACACTTACTTCCTTGATGATTCTAAGCATTTTATGCCTAGTACACTTTCTTCGTAAGATGTTTTCCTCCTTAGTTAAAACAGATATTTGCCTTCCGAGGGCGTTCAAAAGCCAAAAACTCCCATAGCTTAGAAGATATTTTTATTTAAATTGCGGCAAAAACTAGTAAAATGAGCGTGCCGAGTATGAGCGCGCATAGTGATGTGTTGGGCTTTAAATTTAATTAACTCATGAACGGTGGGTCACACGTAAAAAGTGAAAATACTGTTTATAGGGAATTGCTTGCTTTACATACTGCATGTTGTTTTTCTTTCGTGCGTTGCATAGTTTAGGAGATATCTTTCGACAATCCTGAAATTTAGAAAAAAACAATTTTTTCAAAATATCTCAGAAACGATGTGCCCTAGGAAAAATTTTTTTCATGCATTTTGTAGTACGTGCGATTCCCTATAACGGTCTCTCCGAACACTTTTTTCGTCCGACTAACCGTTCATGAGATATCGCGATTTGAAAATCATTCGAAAATCAACTTTCAAATTATTTTGCAATGCACACTCGTATGCCACAAGGTCTTTGCTTTGCCGTTGCTACGTCGACTGCGCACATTATCGTTTTCAAGGTTGTCACATCGTATTTTTTTAAGGAATTCTTAAAGCATACAATTTAGCAAAATAAAAAAAAATCAATTTTTGTTTTAAAAAGTTTATCTAAACTTTAAAAGTTCAACATTCACTTTCAGGGTTGCCACCTGGTTTTTTTCGTATATTTGGCTTAATCCATATACCATAAAAAAAAAAATTTAGTTTTGAAACGCTTAGATAAAGTTTATAAAAATCCATTGTACATTTTTAGGGTTGCCACCTAGTCATTCTACAAAATTTTGATTAAATCTCACTTTTTTTCGACTTAATTGAATTTTTTGGCTTTCAAATACGGTTAAATAATCTCTTCAAAAAATAAACAAAGCTTTCAGTGTTTCACTTGACCATATTTGAAGGCCGAAAAATTCAATTAAGTCGAAAAAAGTGAGATTTAATCAAAATTTTGTAGAATAACTAGGTGGCAACCCTAAAAATGTACAATGGATTTTTATAAACTTTATCTAAGCGTTTCAAAACTAAATTTTTTTTTTTATGGTATATGGATTAAGCCAAATATACGAAAAAAACCAGGTGGCAACCCTGAAAGTGAATGTTGAACTTTTAAAGTTTAGATAAACTTTTTAAAACAAAAATTGATTTTTTTTTATTTTGCTAAATTGTATGCTTTAAGAATTCCTTAAAAAAATACGATGTGACAACCTTGAAAACGATAATGTGTGCAGTCGATGTAGCAACGGCAAAGCAAAGACCTTGTGGCATACGAGTGTGCATTGTAAAATAATTTGAAAGTTGATTTTCGAATGATTTTCAAATCGCGATATCTCATGAACGGTTAGTCGGACGAAAAAAGTGTTCGGAGAGACCGTCATAGTACTACAAAATGCATGATTTTTCCTAGGGCACATCGTTTCTGAGATATTTTGAAAAAATTGTTTTTTTCTAAATTTCAGGATTTTCGAAAGATTCTCCTAAACTATGCATCGCACGAAAGAAAAACAACATGCAGCTTGTAAACCAAGCAATTCCCTATAAACAGTATTTTTACTTTTAACGTCTGACTCACCGTTCATGAGATAATTAAATTTAAAGCTCAACACATCACTATGCGCACTCATAAGCGGCACACATATTTTAATAATTTTTGCCTCAATTTAAATTAGGATATCTCCCAAACTATAAATCGCATGAAAACAAAATGTGAGACGTTTTTATAGGAAATTTTATAAGCTACAAAATTGCCGAGAAAAATTTTTCTCTAGAAGTTACCGCTGGCGAGATATTTCGAAAAAACTATTTTTTGTGACCTTTGACCTTGAATAATTTTTTTAGCTCACATGGCATCAATGGGGACTTTTGACAGATTATTTGTAATGATGTTTCTAAGGTCTCTACCGATTTTCAGCTTTCCCCTAATTATTGTTATTTAACGTCTATTTTTATGCTAATTTGCCTGGGCTAATTTATATAGCGCAGTGAATATATCCTGAAAGGCTGGCAACTTTTCATAGCCACCATGAAACATGTCAGTGTCTCAAGGAGGGACATGGATAGGTGGATCGTGAGTTACTGGAGGAGCTGAAGCAACAACGCGTGTTTGCTGTTCCTTTTTGACTGGACTCAAATACTCCTCCATCGAAGAAAAGTACCTTAAATAGGCTTGCCATGTCTTTTCGTACAACATCTTCATCTTCTCTTTATCTCCTGCTTCCTTTTCTGGGAGTTTCCTAACATCTCTATAAAAAGTTTGAAGCTCTCCCACAGATATTGCAACTGATGTTTTTCACCACTAAGGCCATAAACATTGAATTGGTCACTGGGTGTCTCAGAGTGAGTACGTTTTATCTCCAATAAGTCTCTTGCGAAGTTAATATAAAAATCCTCCGTATAAAAGTGGGTTAATCAACTGAAAAATTCAACAAAAAATTGCTTGGGTTTCAATAAAAAAAGCAAAAAGAACTGAAATCTAAAAAATTTCCACGAAATTCAACAAATATAAAAAATTTTTTAACAACGGGTTGATTGAAATGGGTGGAGCGGAAAAATTTCACGAACTTGGTTTGATTTACAAAAGATTTTCCCCAAAATTGGTAAAGAATCAAAATAAATTCAATAATTTTTATTTGGGTCACAATGGGTTTAAAAAATTTCCAAAACAAAATTTCTCAACAATCAAGGTCAAGCCAATCAAAAAAGTCATAAATTTACTAAATTTTTAAAAAAACAGTAAATATTGCATCAAAAGCGGTTAAAAACACTTTGAAATCGAAATAGGTCGATTTAGCACCAAAGGGCTACAAAGGTTTAAGAAATTTTAAAATTTTTTAACAAAAATCGGGCTAAAAATTTTCAGCATAGAAACAGCAAAGAAACCAAATCAACCACCGCCAAGTGTACGTTATATGTAGTTAAAATGTACGCTCAAATGATTGATTTAGGTTTGGTTTAAATGACTGCTGACAACAAATTTAATTTCAATCAAAATAACTACTTAAAATTGAATTATTTAAGGGTTTGGGTGAGTTTAAAGGAACACTTTTCGGCTGCACAAAAAGATGGATTATGCTTTTTGCACACTCAACTTTGATAAGAATTTCACTTTTTGATATCAAAACTCACTGGTTTTCCTTTTGGGTGCTGCTTTTTTTCGAGTTGCTGCTGGATCTGTGTCCGTCTGTGCTGCTGATGAACTCGATGGCTCGCCTGGACCAAAATGTACGGGTCAAGGGTGAAAATACATTATTATACAATTAGTAATTGTAAATATGGGTTAAATTGCAAATAAGTATATACATACAAAATTTCAAGTATACTTTACAAAACAGTTTATGAGTACGAAAAGTGGAGTTTTGCTTTGTCCAAATCGTCCAACGATGTAGAGTAAGTTGTCCACCGCTGTATTGTTTGGTTCTCTGTGAAATTTGTGGTTCAATTTAATGGTGTTATGTGCTGAATTTGATGATGATGTCCACTGTGAACCAACGTAGATTTGTCGTCTGTAGTGGTTGTTTTTGATTCTCACTGTATTACTGTATTGTGTTGTTGATGTTCTTCGTGCTTGAAGTTGTATTTTATGTTGGTTTTTGTATTTTTAGGTTTATTTTGACTGACTTATTTTCGCTGACTTGCAAAATTAGAGTTCTTAACAAGAATGACGGATTTTAGTTCGCTCATATTTGTTGCTGTAGAAGCAAAACCAATTCGCTTTGAAAAGTTGACGAAAGCAGCGCTGTGAGGCGGCTAGCGAAAACAAAGGTGTGGACGTAAACACATCGTTTAAAAATAATCTATGAATAGTTCGTGTAAAAAGTTATGATCATTCTAAAATGACATCATTGAAGCTAAAAATCATATGAGAATCCACATTTCGTTTTGAGGACGAAGAAAATTTCTATATAATTAAGTAGCAAACATCAAAAAAAATTTGTTGAGTCTTTGTTATATAACCTGTGTTTTTTAAACTTTCAGGTTAGGATATCTCGAAAACCATATGTGATGAACAACTTTGAGTCCGGATTTAATTTCAAAATTGGGGCAAATCCATCGAAAATTACTATTTTAATTTTTTTATTTTACTATTGTATTTTAATTTTTTTATTTCTAGAATTTTTTTGTTTTAAGAAACTTTAGTAAATGTTTTATGGGAGGTACGCTTGTCCGTTGATGTATCACGCTCCTTTTTTTGAATATTTCTTAATTAGCTAATTAAGCATGCGAAATTTCATTATAATTTTTTTTTTTCCTAAAATTACCACTGTGCGCCGACACAAAAAAATATTCAATATTCAAAACGCAACACTTAGAGCATTATTTGAGGTAACGCAAGCAAAATACACATAATTACTAGTGAAAGAAGTACAAGCTCTGAGAAAAAACTAGGTGAATTAGGCCTGAGGTCGTGGCACTTCCATATAAGTAAAAGCTTCAAAATGCTATACTGAAAACGTTTTCTGAAATTATCCAACCAAATTTCACTCAGAAGCTAAGGACAGCCAATGAAAGCTCTGAACAAAAACTTTGTGAGTTCGAACAAAAGGGCGTGGCAACTCGCATATATGCAAAATTTACGTACTTCTGACGAGCAAGCGTTATTTGAAGTAATGAAACCGAATTTCACATATAAACTTGGAATAGTAAGTGCAAGATCTGAGCAAAAGCTAGTTGACTTCGGTCAAGAAAAGCAGATCAAAGCTAAAATTCAAAAATGTACGTAGGCTGCTATATATATTTCTGGCCTAGGCAACACTAAGTGTTGCCAGGTGCAATCTGACATTTTCATTGGAAAGTTTGACATTTTTTAGCATAAACGTACTCAGAACGTTTTGACGTACGACCATCATTTGTGTTGTTTACAGTGACTTGAAAAAATCAATTTGGCAAAAAAATGGAGGTTGTCCAAAAACGGCCGATGTGCCAGAGAACATTGATGCCGTGCGTGAACTGATAATACAAGATCGTCATGTGACATACCGTGAGATAGAGGCATTCTTGGGCATTAGTTCCACTCCAATACATTCGATATTGCATGAACATCTGGCCGTAAAAAAGGTTTGTTCTCGTTGGAATCCGCACAATTTGACAATCGCTCAAAAAAAAGGCTCGTGTCGATTAGTGCAAAGAAATGTTAAAAAAATACGATTGCGGTGCTTCAAAAGACGTTTATAAGAATGTCACAGGTGACGAATCATGGATCTATGTGTATGAGCCTGAAACAAAACAGCAATCGACCGTGTGGGTCTTCGAAGACAAGCCAAATCCAACGAAAGTTGTAAATGGAAGAAGCACTTCGAAGCAAATGGTCGCCTGTTTCTTCGACAAAGCTGGTCATGTGGCAACTGTTCCGCTTGAGCAACGTAGGACGGTCAATTTTGAGTGGTACACTACAATTTATTTCCCTGAAGTCTTCGAAGAGATTCGAAAAACGAACAAGAGAAGACGAATCATTGTTCACCATGACAACGCGAGCTCTCACACATCGGCTCAAGCCAACGCCTTTTTGACCGGCCAAAACGTCGAATTGATGTGTCATCCGCCGTACAGCCCTGACTTGGCACCCAATGACTTATTTTTATTCCCGAACATTAAGAAAAATAATGCGTGGTCAACGATTTTCGTCGGCAGAAGATGCTGTTGTAGCGTTCAAAAACCATGTTTTAGAGGTGTCTCAATCGGAGTGGAAAAAGTTCTTCGACAATTGGTTTGAGCGCATGCAAAAGTGTATAAATCATGCTGGAGAATACTTTGAAAAACAATAATACCATTTTTGATGATAAATATTCGCATTTTCATTAAAGCCTAAGTCACTTAAAGTTTGTACTTACGTGTGAAACTGATAAAAAATGCAACTGTATTATTTTATATTTTTTATTATTTTTGTTGGAGACATTTTTAATGCATTTTGTATTGAAATACATATAGTATTTTAAAGTAATTTTTAAAGAAAATCCTGAAAAATTGTGTTTTTTTAACTTTCAGGCTAGGATGTTTTAAGAACTATACGTGATAGAGCAATTTTGAGTCCGGATTTGATATCATTGTTGACAAATACATGTTAACTATTTGAAAATTATACTAATTTTATACACTTTCATAATGACTAAAATTCATAAAACTGGTATATGGGTGATTCTTAGATAACTGTGCTTTTTCGAGTTGTAAAATTGGCAGATATTTTTTTTGGATTTTTGCAAGTTTCTTCATGCTATCTTATGTAAACACACTCTTAAAACTCACCTTTTAAGTAGATCAACAACAAGTTTGAATTTACGGCTTTGTGGTCGAAATTAAGAAATTTTGCTGCCACGTTTGTGACCAAATTGCCACGTTTGTGACATTTTAGCCACAGTATGGAAAAATTATGGTTTTGAAGCGTTTTGATGAGAGATATATTGCATATAATGACAAATTTACACTTCAAGACTAATTTTGCAACAGTGTCATGTCTCCGGTGGTCCATTTTTTTTATACCCTACGGCCCTAAAGATCAACTATGGTTCCCTGTCCTCTGTTTTAGTAGCCGTTTATGATGGATTAGGATCTCCTAATTACAAATCTGATCTTGATTTTTTTCTATTACATCAGTATCCTTAGTTATCCTTGCTCAAAAGTGAAAAAATCACAGTTTTGACATCTACTTAACTAAAACAGCAATAAGTAAAATTAATTTTTGTCAATGGATTCAGACAGCCGAATTTATTATCAACAAGACAAAATTTACCGTTTTTCAATTGGATTCCCAGTTTCCGAGTTATAAGCCTTTAAAAAAAGGATACCTCTCAATAACACACAAAGGACCGAAAAATTAACAAAAATGGTAAGTTTTATTATTTTTACCAGAAATATATTTTATCACGAAAATTTTAAGCCCTTGCAGACTAAAATCGGATGAAAAAATAAGGCTCTATTGTAGATTTAGTGAATGAACAGATGAAATATTGATTCTGTGAATTTGCAAAGTAGTAGTTTAGTAGGCTTAGTCACTAAATCTAGAATAGAGCTGTCATTTTTCATGCGATTATGGTCTGCAAAGTCACGAAATTTTTGTAATTAAATATGTTATTGATACAAATAATAAAACTTGATTTTTTGTAACTTTTCGGTCTCGAAAAATCCTTTGTATGTTATCGAAAGATGTCCTTAATTTAAACGCTTATAACTCGGAAGCTAAGAATCCAATTGAAAAACGGTAAATTATGTCTTGTTGACAATAAATTTGGCTGTCTGAATCCATTGACAAAAATTTATTTTACTTGTTGTTGTTTTTGTTCTATAGCTTTAAGTAGATGTCAAAACAGTGATTTTTTCACTTTTGAGCAAGGATAACTCAGGATTCTGATGGTGTAGAAAAATTTTTGTATTATAAACATAAACTTTATATGAAATATGTTTTTTTGCAGACTGATAAAAAGTGCCACGTTTGTGACATTTTTGATGCGCCACGTTTGTGACATTTTTGCAGTTTATCGCTCATTGTAAAGCACGCTTTTGAGTTCAAGATTTTTCCGAAAGAATTTGGGGTCATGTCTTCAAATCCTACAAAAAAATTGTTTCATGCATAAAATAAAATGTCCTACCTGGGAGTGCCGAGTGCCACGTTTGTGACCATAATTTTTAGAAAAAACGGTTTTTGTTTATAAAATGCCCTATAAAACGCAAACAGATTTCTTTTTGGACGCGTTCGGACATGATGACGTTTGGGTGATGGATAGTGATCAGAATTAATGCATGTGTATTGCAATCTATTGACTGAAACAGTAGTACCATGCAGTAGTAGCATAATACTTTTAAGAAATTTTTTTTTTCCAAAACTAGGGGACAGTTTTCAATTCGAAATTGTGCCCTCTAAAAATTGTTTAAAACTGCAGATGAGCTCAGAATATTGTAGCCTTAAGTATTTATATATATATGTGTAGTAACTTGTTTTCTGTTCTATTTCCGTTTTTTGGTCGTTTTTCATCGTTTTGTGTTTAAAAAGTAGGGGTAGGACATGCCACGTTTGTGACATTTGGGGTATATTTGCAAACTTTCACAATAGACCAATAATTATTTGGTGGTAAAATTGATCCGCTCTATTAGAAAAACATAGTTTCTAACTTATAGCGTAATTTTTTGTGAAAAAAAAGCCTACTGTATAGGTGAAATCTCCAGAGGACACAAAAAGTACAGTTATCTGAGAATCACCCATATATATGTTTTTTTTTTTTTTGTTTAGAACTTTTAGTACATTTTCTATGGGAGGTATGCATTGTTATTGGAGAACTCCTATTTTTTCCAAAATACGGGCATCTCCCGTACAAACAATATGTTCAAAACACTACAGTTTAGGGTATTTAATTTTAGGCCAAAAATAACACCTTATTAGCATTTCTTTAAATTAATCAGTGAAGAATGTATACTAACTTTTTATACGATGCAACATGTGGGTTGAAACTAGAACTGTCTGATCACGTGAACTCGTACTACACGTGAGTACGTGAATTCTCGAACAGTGGTACGAAATCATGTACCTGTACATCACTATTTGTACCTCGTACGTGCTTGTACGAATGTTCAGAAGTGGCCAAAGTATCAAATAGCTGACTATTTAACGGTTAATCCAAAAAAAAACTTAACACGTTATATATCCGAAACTATGGACGCTATTTTGATGAACTTCGGTAGGTAGGTGCCCCACATAAATAGCGAACGCTGACCAAAAAGGTGGCGTGATCAAACAATGCCTCGCCTACTTTTTAACATTTATGTCTGGGGATACCAAATTTCATCGGAATAGCCTGTTTAATCTTAAAACTTGACCGCTTCTGAACTTTCGTACTAGCACGTCCGAATGGTACGTGTAGTACAAGGTACGAATAGTACGAAGTTTGTATCAAATGTTCGAACTTTACCAAATTCACGTGCCTGTGAAATTCACTCGACTTGGTGGTAAGTGATTTCTAACTCTTAAAGTACGAAGCTTGTACTCACGTTTACGTTCGTGACGTAACGTAACGTTCGAACAGAAGCAGACATCTCTAGTTCAAATATTTTCTCGAAACCCGTGCGATCCTTACATTTGAGGTGTATCATGTGTTCAGCAAAATTTTGAAGGATATTTTTGTAAAAATCAACGGTTTTATTTTATTATGATTTGTAATTTAAAGTTGAATTAATATTTTAAAATCTTGTGAACTCGCGCATTTTAAAATCCAAGAAAAAATAACTCTTACTTAAAAGTTACACATCTCGGTCAATTTTTGTCCAGAAAGATGTTTAGATGTTTTTTATTTGTTTGACGCATAATTTTTAAGGAATTCGGCAAAAATTGGTTTTTAAAATCTTTCAACTCTCAAAAAGTCCTCAAGTTTTTTATTTTTATTTAAAATCAGAAACATTTTAAAAAATATCTCTGAAATTAAAAAAAAAAATATACAACATACAAAAACGAAAATAGCAATTTGCAATGTTCTTAAGAAAAATACAATTTTAGGTTGTAAAAGGAAAGTAGATATCTCAAAACTATACAAGATATTACGATTCTGATTCGGATTCAGCATCGCAAAATACATCGAAAGTGACTATTTTTATTTTTGTATGTTGGATATTTTTTTTTAGTTTCAGAGATATTTTTTAAAATATATAAATAATTCCGCCCCACCTCCAAAATGTTTCTGATTTTAAATAAAAAAAAAACGAATTTAAAAAAAAAAAACATCAAACGACTAACAACTATGCCAAGTTTCCCAATTCCAGACATTTTTTTTTGGAGATATTTTAATTAATTTTACTTTACTATATTTTATAGCACTTTGAAAATTACAAGACTTCTCTGAAACGCTTACACTAAGTGCTTTCAAAGATGTTTTTTATTTAAATTTTTTTATTATTAATAATTTATTATGATTGGCCTATTCTAATATTTATTACAGTTTTACAATATTTAGTTTTTCAAAACCTACCATTTGTTTTTGTTTTTCCCCTTTAGTATCATCATGCTACAGAGATAGTCACAGATAAACTTACAAATCAGAAATTTGGTGGCAAAACTTCAAAAGACTTAGATAAATCTGAAAAACGCCGACTTAAAGAGGAGAGCTCAAAAATCAAAAAACTGCAAGAAAAAGAAAAAGATCAGACAAAGAAGGAAAAGCGAAAACTTAAACAGAACTTAAAAGGTGTAACGGATATAGGCGATAAACCTGAATCATCCCAGCTTGGAGCTTTAAAACTAACGGACAAAAACAACATTCCAATATTTCTTATTAAATGTGTAGAATATATAGAAAAAGAAGGGCTGGACTCTGAGGGCATATATAGAGTTCCTGGTAGCCGTGCACATGTTGAATTACTGTTTCAGAAATTTGAAGAAGGTATGAATGATAATATTTGAATTGTAATTATAATTTTATTAGAATTGAAAATCTTTATTTTTCATAAACAATTACCTGGTATGTTAGGCATGCGCTTATTTTATGATTTTCTGATTTTCGTTGATGCCGCCCCCTGAAATCCTTCCATTGGTCATAAGAACAAACACTATGAAGTTTCACGGCAATCGGATAACGATAACACGGCCCTCAAGAAAATTTTTTTTTAACTTAATTAAATAAATCAAAGCTTAATTTTATCTTATAGCAAATTGAAATACCTTTCCAACAAGCTATAATTGTTTCGGGTAATAAATACGAATTCTATGAATTTTTCTTTTATCGACATTAGCAAAATTGCCGCAAAAATGCCATACTACTACATATCGTTAGCTTAATATGGAAAATCGTATCTCAAATTTTTTCGAAATTGACTTTTTTGCATATTCTGGTTGGCCACTCTCTAATACACCTCCCTTCAAAAATTAGGTATGATAATTTCAAAAATAGCCAAGTCAATTTTAAGAAAGCCCTAACACATAACAAAAACTTCTTCAAAGAAAAAAGCCCTAACTCACAATACGTAGCGTTTAAATAGTGTTAAAATCACTCAGAAACTATTCTGTTAATTAAGCTGAAAACTTGTCAGTGAGTGTACTTCAAATATGAGAAGTTTTTTATGCTATACACGAAGGTTCCCGAAGATCATCCGAAGGTTTTCTGGCCAGAACGAAGAACATCTGGGTGTACTAGAGGGAAAACATCTATGGTAGACTATCAATAAACCTTATTTGATAGTTCTCTAAGATACCCGAAAGTTCTCGAAGGCCACCCGAAGGCTTGATAGTCAAAACGAAGAATATTTCGGTACACTAGAAGGAAAATATTATTAGCGGACTATCAAAAAGGTCTAACTGGTAGTTTTTTGGGACATCCGAAGGTTCTAGAAGTTCACCCGAAGGCTTCCAAAGCATCCATGGCGGACTATCAAAAAGCCTTAATTAATAGTTTTCTAAGGCATCCGAAGGTTCCCGAAAGTCACCCGAAGGCTTCATAGTCAGTACGAAGAATATCAAGATATACTGATGGGAAAACATTATAGCATCTACGAGTTTAGTTGTTGTGGGTACTTTATTATCATAAAATTTACTTGATGTACACTTTAATATTTTCAATTGTTGTTAGCTGCTGATTGTCACCACTTTTATGATATCTTCCTTGAAAAACATAAACATTTTCGTTCAAATTTTTGTCCAATCCAATTAACTTTCTTTGTAAAGGTTTTCCTTTTCATTTTATATTGAATAACTTTAATTTCATTCATAATTTTTTATTTATTGTAAAAAGCCCTAACTCACTTTTTTTTAAAAAAATTTTAAAATGAAAAGACCTAACACACAAAACTACCCAAAAACACAAAGAAAATAAATAAAAAATCCTAGAATAAAAATTGTTGATAATTTTTGTTGTAAATTGCATTTAAAGTTTTTTTAAATGTTTGGCGCATCAAATTTTATTCAGTTTTTTCCTTCTCCTGTAAAGTATTGAAAATGTGAGTTACGCCGTTTCCATATTAAGCTAACGATATGGTATTTTGCGGCAATTTTGCTAATGTCGATAAAAGAAAAATTCATAGAATTCGTATTAATTACCCGATATTGTTAGAAAGGTATTTCAATTTGCTATAAGACAAAATTATGCTTTGACTTATTTAATTAAGTTAAAAAAAATTTCATTATTTTTTGCCTGAAACCTCAACTTGACCTAGACTTCATAGTATTTGTTTTCATGACCATTAGAAGGATTTCAGGGGGCGGCATCAACGAAAATCAGAAAATCGTAAAATAAGCGCATGCCTAATCGTATGTGATTTAACTCAGTGTTTAATATAAGGGTGACTCAATAAAAATATAAAAAAAATATGAAGGCAGCTTTATTTTACTGACCATTATTCATAAATTAATAGCATTTTTGATTTATAAAATATCAAGCCAAATGCATTTTTTTTTATAAATACATACTAACAAATTATAATATTATCCATTAAATGAGTAATACAAAAATCACTTTCGTGAATCAAGAAAATTCCTTATTTAAAAACTGATTTAACTTAAGTAAGATAAAATTCATCAAAATTTTAAAAATTTTTTAAGTGTGTTACTTAACCCATATCGTACCAAAAATTTCAGCATTTTTTTTTTTATTTAATTTTTGTAATAAAAACGTGGCGGAAAATAAATTTGAGCCTTATCGAAAAATGTTTATTTATAGAATTTCAAATTTAAAATTGATGCGTTAACCCATTAATAGCCATTTCCCATACTATCATACAAAAAAAAATTGTTGGTTTTATGCAGAGATGGGCATAACTAGTTACTTTTGTAACTTGATACATTTTTGTTACTAGTTACTAGTATCAAAAAATATTTTGTTACTTGATCAAAAAATATTTTGTTACTTGATACAAAAGTAACAGTAACTAAAATATTTTTGATACATGTTCGAAAGTAGCAATATCATGAGTAACTATTGTTATTGATACATATACAGTAGGTCAAAGCCAAAGTCGTACACCAAACAAACTATTTTTCAAAGCCCCAAAACTAAGTACGCAAATATAATTTAAGAAATTTGAAGTACATTTTTAAATAGCCTAATTAATCCTTCAATTTTAACAAAAAACCAAACTTGAAATTTTCCATTATTTTTGAAAATAAATAAAAAGTTACAGAAATCAAGCTATTCAGTACCAAAGCCAAAGTCCTTAACAAAATTATAATTTTTACATGAGTTCAGTAATTAGTGTACATTATTTTGTTTTTATTTGTCATGTTTAGTCCTTTCGGCATCCTTTGAATTAGTTCTTCGCAATAGCTCGGATAAATTTTTTCCCATTTTCCATGAATACCCTTTTCAGTTCAGTTTCTGAAGAAATATTGTCCTGGCGCACTTTTGCGTCCAGATAATTCCACAAGATTTTAATAGCATTTATATCTGGACCCTGCGCCAGTGTTACGAATACATTGGGACAGTTGTATTGAATCCATGATCTCATATTATAAGAAATATGTTTGAAAATGTTATCTTATTAAAATTACCTATTACTACATTGACTAAGTTTATCCTTATATTGCAATAAACTTAGTCTCTAAATGTCATATACATCTTATGATGCTTACTTCCATCAACAAAATGGAGTATTCCAGGTCCAGCTGCTGAAAAAGAGCCCCAAACCATTAGTGAACTACCGCATATGGTTTAAGGTTTTTCGAACAAGTTGCTTCAGTTGGTTTTCTCCATATGTATGGTCTGCTGTCTGATCCACAGTGAACGGTTTGGCTGAAATTTCTGAATAAATCGTAGAACTTTTGAAAGGAGTACGCTAGAGACTTCTAATAAACGGCTTTGTAAAGCTTATTCATCAGCCTTTTAAGGAAAAATATGCAAATTAGAAAATTATTTTGACATAACCTCAAAAAAGTTTATCAAACATTGGATTTGTTTTAAAAAATCAACTAAATTAAGCGTCACGGCTAGACCAGTCCCGATCAAAAAAATTATATCAAAATGATATCAAAAATTTGTCAGTGACATACAAAATTTTGATAAAAAAAGGATATCACAGTGATATACGGAATGTAACGCTTTTTGTATATCACCATGATATCAAAAAAAGATATCAAAATGATATCAAAAAAAGATATCAAAATGATATCAAAAAAAGATATCAAAATGATATCAAAAAAGGATATCAAAATGATATCAAAAAAATATATCAAAATGATATACAATTTTTGTACATTTCTGATACAAAAATGACAACAAATTTTGGGTCTGATAACTAAAGCGACGCAGATTATGGCCAAATTTTGCAATATTGTGGTTAATCGTCGGTAACAAGTTTTTTTTTTGTACTCAATTATATATTTTCTGCTTTTTCACTAATTTCATGACAAAACTCACTTCTTACTAAAATTGGCTGCTCGTCCGTTTTCCATACTTTTTGTTTTCCCAACCACAGGCCGCATGCAGCAACTGAATGGAGTGTCGGTTTGCACTCAATTATATTTTTGTGCTTTTCACTAATTTTATTAGAAAATTAACTTCTTCACTAAAATTGGCTGCGCGTTCGTCTTCTATAATTATCTTTAAATAAAATTCACAAACGAAAAAGTAGAATTTGACATATCAGCAGCTACAAAATTGATATCAGCGGCTGATACATTTTTGATATCATTTTGATATGTATTTCTGATACAATGACAAGAACTTGACAAGTTTTTTTGATCGGGGTGCTTGCTTTAAGCTCACATTTGGATGGTATATTAACTGAAACATTTTAAAATGTAATTCGTAGCAAAAAAAATCGGTCGTTTTGAAAGGTCTTAGATAACCTCAAAGGTGACGGGATTCAATATTATTTTTCTATTCATTTCGTACTAAATTAAAAAAAGTGTGGCTAGTTTATTGTATATCGTGAATCTATTGAAGCTTATCCACGATAATATAGAGTACTTACTCCCAAATAGGCCTATAGCACAAGGGAGAAAGACGAAAAATTTCCCGTTGTACGAAGTAAATTTTACATGAAAAATAAAGTGTGCAAAGACCATTGCGAAATCGTATGCGCATAAAAAGTTATTCAATGTCGAAGGTCGGAAAAATCATTTTTTTTAAATATCTTTCAAACGGTTACTCCCAGAGAAAAATTTTGTAGCTCAGAAAATTACCTATAAAAATATGTAAAAATTGTTTTCGTACTTTTTGCAGTTTGCGAGATATGTCAATTTAAAAATTTGACTTTACTTTTGGCATACATTTTTTCCATAATTTTTTTTTTTAAATGATATTAACAAAAAATTATAACAATTCATAGTATGATAACAAAAATTGACATATCTCGTAAACTGCAAAAGGCAGGAAAACAATTTTTACATATTTTTATAGGTAATTTTCTACAAAGCACATCTTCAAAATTTTTCTCTGGGAGTAACCGTTTGAAAAATATTGATTTTTCCGACCTTTGACATTGAATAACTTTTTATGCGCATACGATTTCGCAATGGTCTTTGCACACTTTATTTTTCATGTATAAATAAAGACTATTCCGGAGAAAAAATTTACTTCGTGCAACAGGAAATTTTTCATCTTTCTCCCTTGTGCTATAGGCCTATTTGGGAGTGTATGTATTCTCCTATTTGGGAGTAAGTGCTCTATATTATCGTGGATAAGCTTCAATAGATTCACGATAAACAATAAACTAGCCACACTTTTTTTAATTTAGTATGAAAAGAATAAAAAAATTATATTGAATCCGGTCACCTTTGAGGTTATCTAAGACCTTTCAAAATGATCGAATTTTTTTTTTTTTTGCTACGAATTACATTTTAAAATGTTCCAGTTAATATATCATCCAAATGTGAGCTTAAAGCAAGCACTGGTCTAGCCGTGACGCTTAATATAGTTGATTTTTTGAAAACAAATCCAATGTTTGATAAACTTTTTTTGAGGTTATGTCAAAATAATTTTCTAATTTGCATATTTTTCCTTAAAAGGCTGATGAATAAGCTTTACAAAGCCGTTTATTAGAAGTCTCTAGCGTACTCCTTTCAGAAGTTCTACGATTTATTCACAAATTTCAGCCAAACCGTTCACTGTGTGATCCAAAAGTATTAAAGTATTAAGAAGAGGACATTTTTTCATAAGAAAAAAATCTTTATGGCAGTGAGTTTTAGCAAACAGCAACCGAGCCTCTTGATGCTTCTCTTTATTAAAGAAAAACGTTAGACCAAATGTAAAACATGAAGGTGGTTCACTAATGGTTTGGGACTTTTTCCAGCAGCTGGGCCTAGAATACTCCATTTTGTTGATGGAATGTATTTTTACCAAGAAAACGATCTCAAACATATTCCTTATAATATGAGATCATTGATTCAATAGAACTGTCCCAATATATTCGTAACACTGGCGCAGGGTCCAGATATAAATGCTATTAAAATCTTGTGGAATTATCTGGACGCAAAAGTTCGCCAGCACAATATTTCTTCAAAAACTGAACTGAAATGGGTATTCATGGAAAATGGGAAAAAATTTATCCGAGCTGCTTGATTTCTGTAACTTTTCATTTATTTTCAAAAATAACGGAAAATTTCAAGTTTGATTTTTTGTTAAAATTGAAGGATTAAATAGGCTATTTAAAAATATACTTCAAATTTCTTAAATTATTTTTGCGTACTTAGTTTTGGGGCATTGAAAAATATTTTTTTTTTGGTGTACGACTTTTGCTTTGACCTATTTGTATGTATAAATTAACATTTTTTAATGGTTTTCGAGGTTCCATATATCAATCTTTCAGAGCTGTCACCTGTTTTAATTTTAATTTTGGTTAAATGGAACTTTTTTAATTTAAATAAAAAAAAATAAATTTTGGTCTTAAAGCCCTTAGAAAAACTTTTTAAAAATCCAACATATATTTTTTTAGGGTTGCCACCTGATTATCTAATGAAATTTTGTTAAAACTATACTTTTTGTGACTTATAACGTTTTCTTTTCCAAAAAAAATGTTACCTGCTTGAAGTGTAACATTTTTTTTAGTTTTGCACTCTACCCTGATAAAATATTACATATTTTTAAATAAGAATAGAACAAAAAATTCTTTACAAATCACAAAATGAATTTTCTCTCACAATTGCGACATTTGTTTTTATTTAATTTAATAAATTTGAATTCATTCAAATGTTTGTAAATAAAAAACCAAATAAAAACTTTCAATATCATCTGTTTGTGAAAAATAAAAATTCAAAATTCTCACCCCGTCGATTGAAAAAAGTGTAAAAATGTTACACTTTTGCCTGCTCAGAGGGCATCAATTTTTAAAAAATTTTAGAAAAGAACAAAATATTTTGACGGCCTTCGCAAGTGGCAGAAAAAGTGTAACATTTTTTTGAGAAAAGAAAACGACATTAATTCAAATTTTTAGTTTGGGAAACGCTCAGATAAACTTTTTGAAAACTATACAAAAACTTTCAGTGTTGCCACCTAGTTTTTTTGTAAATTTTGCTGCTATTTATATTTCTGGCCTAGGCAACACTAAGTGTTGCCAGGTGCAATCTGACATTTCCATTGGAAAGTTTGACACTTTTTAGCATAAACGTGCTCAGAACGTTTTGATGTACGACCATCATTTGTGTTGTTTACAGTGACTTGAAAAAATCAATTTGGCAAAAAAATGGAATTAACTCGTGAACATTTTCGTGCGATCATTTTTCACAAATTTCGACGTGGATTATCACGACAAGAGTGCATCGATGAACTTAAAACTTTGTATGGTGATGAAGCACCATCCTATAGCACTGTGAAAAACTGGTTTAATGAATTCAATCGTGGCCGACGTTTGCTCAAAGACGAATTCCGTGAAGGTCGTCTAAAAACGGCCGTTGTGCCAGAAAACATTGATGCCATGCGTGAACTGATAATGCAAGATCGCCATGTGACATACCGTGTGATAGAGGCATCCTTGGGCATTAATTCCACTCCAATACATTTGATGTTTCATGAACACCTGGCCGTAAAAAAGGTTTGTTCTCGTTGAATCCCGCACAATTTGACAATCGCTCAAAAAAAGGGTTGTGTCGATTGGTGCAAAGAAATGTTGAAAAAATACGATCGCGGTGCTTCAAAAGACGTTTATAAGATCGTCACAGGTGACGAATCATGGATCTATGCGTATAAGCCCGAAACAAAACAACAATCGGCCATGAGGGTCTTCGAAGACGAGCCAAATCCAACGAAAGTTGCTCGTGAAAGAACCACTTCGAAGCAAATGGTCGCCTGTTTCTTCGGCAAAACTGGTCATGTGGTGACTGTTCCTCTTGAGCAACGTAGGACGGTCAATTCTGAGTGGAACACCACAATTTGTTTGCCGGAAGTCTTCGGAGATATTCGAAAAACGAACAAGAGAAGACGAATCATTGTTCACGATGACAATGCGAGTTCTCACACATCAGCTCAAACCAGTGCCTTTTTGACCGGCCAAAACGTCGAATTGATGGGTCATCTACCGTACAGCCCTGACTTGGCACCCAATGACTTCTTTCTATTCCCGCACATCAAGAAAAAAATGCGTGGTCAACGATTTTCGTCGCCAGAAGATGCTGTTGAAGCGTTCAAAAACCATGTTTTGGAGGTGTCTCAATCGGAGTGGGAAAAGTGCTTCGACAATTGGTTTGAGCGCATTCAAAAGTGTATAAATCATACTGAAGAATACTTTGAAAATCAATAAAACCATTTTTAATGATAAATATTTGCATTTTCATTATTAGGCCAGAAATATAAATAGCAGCCCACGTACAGTGCTGTGCATAACATTTGCAACCAAAAACACTTGAAACTGAATCACCAATTTTCGGCCACTAAAACAGATGCAAATAAAATACTTGGTATGAGGTTTTATGTCATTTATACTGTTGTTTATAAAACAAAAATAAAAAGTCCATACATCACTAATACAAAACTAAAACTTAAGTGCAATATAGAAATGTATCGGTATTGGCTGTGCAAAACATTTGCAACTATTAATCTAAATTAAAAATTAATGACTAAAACAATTAATATTTAATGGAATTACCCCTGTTTTTTATAACAGCAGTGCATCTTTTTGGCATGGATGCGATAAAACTATTTTCGAATAAGTGCGGAATGACCTGCTACCGTTTTTTAACTTCATTAAACAACTCATCCTGTTTTCTAAATTTTTGATTGCATAGTAAGCAATGCATTTTTGTGACTTGACGATTTGATTGGGTTCAGATCTGGCGACTCCGCGGAGCATTGATGAACATCAATATTTTGCCATTTTATCCAATCTTTTACCACTTTCGACGTGTGCTTAGGGTTGTTATCATGCAGGATTATCCATTTTAGTGGCATTTTCCAAGTTGCATACGGCATCATAGTATTTTGTAGTAGACTTTTACCATCTTTTCTGACGAATCCAAGTTTAATTTATGCAGATCGAGTGGTCTTATAAGAAGACCAAGGAGAGAAAGGCTTAGCCCGAAATATAAAAGAGGAACTGTCTAGCATAGAGGTTGTAGTATCATGGTCTGAGGATGCTTGTCTGCGCAAGTAATGAAGTCTAATGATTATAAAGGCATACTGCAAAATACTATGATGCCATATGCAACTTGGAAAATGCCACTAAAATGGATATTCCTGCATGATAACAACCCTAAGCACACGTCGAAAGTGGTAAAAGATAGGATAAAATGGCAAAATATTGATGTTCATCAATGCCCCGCGGAGTCGCCAGATCTAAACCCAATCAAATCGTCAAGTCACAAAAATGCATTGCTTACTATGCAATCAAAAATTTAGAAAACAGGATGAGTTGTTTAATGAAGTTAAAAAACGGTAGCAGTTCATTCCGCACTTATTCGAAAATAGTTTTATCGCATCCATGCCAAAAAGATGCACTGCTGTTATAAAAAACAGGGGTTATTCCACTAAATATTAATTGTTTTAATTATTAATTTTTTAATTTAGATTAATAGTTGCAAATGTTTTGCACAGCCAATACCGATACATTTTTATATTGCACTTAAGTTTTAGTTTTGTATTAGTGATGTATGGACTTTTTATTTTAGTTTTATAAACAACAATATAAATGACATAAAACCTCATACCAAGTATTATATTTGCATCTGTTTTAGTGGCACAGCACTGTACATATTTAAAAAAAAGTTGATTTAGTCTTAAAACGATTAGATAAACTTTTTTAAAATCCTACATATATTTTTAGAGTTGCCACTTGGTTATTTTCTGAAATTTTGTTAAAATCACGCTTTTTGTGTGACTAAATTCAAATTCTTGGTTTTTAAAACGATCAGATAAAGTTTTTTTGAATTGTATTTTATGAATTTTTATTAACCAAACAAAAATTTAGGGTTGCCATATTAGTGTTTCTTTAATGAAAAATCATATTTTCGACACAAAAACCCGAAGTAATTTTTTAGGGTTGCCACCTTGTTTCCTAATAATACCCAAATTTTCGTTCAATAAATTGCTAAAATCAACATTTTCTCTATATAAATTGACATCTTGGGTCCAAAAACAACGAAACAAAAATTTAGGGTTGCCAGATGTTTTTTTGCAAAATTGCATTCCTTTGTCAACTTTCTTAATTGAAAGTTATAGAATCGACCCAAAAACCCATAGTTAACTTTTTGGGGTTGCCACCTGCTTTTTAATAAAATCAAAATTTCCTTTGAATAAATTACAAAAATCAACATTTTCTCTTTATAAATTGACCTCTTGGGTCCAAAAACAATGAAACAATAATTTAGGGTTGCCAGACGTTTTTTTGCAAAATTGCATTTCTTTCTCAACTTTCTTTATTGTAAATTATAGAATCGACCCATGATTTTTTTATTATGATTTTAGCAATTAATTGAAAGAAAATTTTGATTTTATTAAAAAAAACAGGTGGCAACCCAAAAAATATTTACTATGAGACACATCAGACTATTATTTGTTTTTTTTTTTTTGATGTAATTATAATTATTTTTATTTTACTAAATTAATTCTAACTGAAAAATTGCAAGTTGAAAACTTTTGTGTTAGGTCTGGGCCGGAGTTGAACCGAGGACCTCACGGTTGCTACAACTCTCAATCGCAGTGCCAGTCGCTAGACCACTGCTCTATCATCGCGCTCTTACGAAGACGACTTATTGATTTATTTTTCTTAGCTACCAACAATGAAAATACATTGATGGTTGGAGCTTACTGTTCAGTGTTTTTGAGTAAAACAACAATAAAAACACAAAAAACAAGGCAAAAATACACATAAATAAAAAAAGCAAAAAAATGTATCGGAAGGCTGGTTTGCGTTACTAGTTTCGGGACCCACCACAGGTCAAAATTGACTATAATAAGTCAATTCCTCATCAGACGCTTTGCCGACGTCTTATAGAATTCTGCAAGCATACTTTATTTAACTTTTAGCATAGATTAAACGAGAATCACAGCTACAAGAAAAACACAGCACATGCAAAAATTCCAATTTCTTTGTTTTTTCCCTTTATATGCATTGCCCTGCCGTTGTGAGTCATCGATATTATACTATTTTTGCATAGCGCTTCGTTTGCAAGGTTTTTTGCCGAGACAAAACGAAGTAGCAAGCGCATTCGTATGTGTATCAGTTGGCTCTCTGAGATTTTCTAATTTTTTGTTTTTTGAAACAGATGATGATTAACATTCTTAGCTACCAACAATGAAAATACATTGATGGTTGGAGCTTACTGTTCAGTGTTTTTGAGTAAAACAACAATAAAAACACAAAAAACAAGGCAAAAATACACATAAATAAAAAAAGCAAAAAAATGTATCGGAAGGCTGGTTTGCGTTACTAGTTTCGGGACCCACCACAGGTCAAAATTGACTATAATAAGTCAATTCCTCATCAGACGCTTTGCCGACGTCTTATAGAATTCTGCAAGCATACTTTATTTAACTTTTAGCATAGATTAAACGAGAATCACAGCTACAAGAAAAACACAGCACATGCAAAAATTCCAATTTCTTTGTTTTTTCCCTTTATATGCATTGCCCTGCCGTTGTGAGTCATCGATATTATACTATTTTTGCATAGCGCTTCGTTTGCAAGGTTTTTTGCCGAGACAAAACGAAGTAGCAAGCGCA
The DNA here is from genome assembly GCA_951812925.1 of Calliopum simillimum. Taxonomy (NCBI): domain Eukaryota; kingdom Metazoa; phylum Arthropoda; class Insecta; order Diptera; family Lauxaniidae; genus Calliopum; species Calliopum simillimum. The sequence continues at coordinate 79,801,351 of OX638372.1, read as the reverse complement.
TTCGTATGTGTATCAGTTGGCTCTCTGAGATTTTCTAATTTTTTGTTTTTTGGAACAGATGATGATTAACATTCTTAGCTACCAACAATGAAAATACATTGATGGTTGGAGCTTACTGTTCAGTGTTTTTGAGTAAAACAACAATAAAAACACAAAAAACAAGGCAAAAATACACATAAATAAAAAAAGCAAAAAAATGTATCGGAAGGCTGGTTTGCGTTACTAGTTTCGGGACCCACCACAGGTCAAAATTGACTATAATAAGTCAATTCCTCATCAGACGCTTTGCCGACGTCTTATAGAATTCTGCAAGCATACTTTATTTAACTTTTAGCATAGATTAAACGAGAATCACAGCTACAAGAAAAACACAGCACATGCAAAAATTCCAATTTCTTTGTTTTTTCCCTTTATATGCATTGCCCTGCCGTTGTGAGTCATCGATATTATACTATTTTTGCATAGCGCTTCGTTTGCAAGGTTTTTTGCCGAGACAAAACGATGATTTATTTTGTTTTGTACGTTAATACGTGACCGAAAGCGCTTCGTTCTCGCTACCAGAAATGCTCTTTGGATGCGCATCGCTCTCGCATCCAGAAATGCTCTTTGGATGCGCATCGCTCTCGCATTCAGAAATGCTCTTTGGATGCGCTTCGCTCTCGCTACCTATTGCGCATACAAATCAGCTCTTTAGATGCGAGAAGGACGCGCATCGCTATTGCATCTTGGGGATGCGCATCGAAATTTTCTGTCCAAAATCTATTCTAAATCGAATGAAAAACATGTTTTTGTTTCGTGTGTTTTTGTTCTGTATATTGAATAATATAAAAATTGTTGTAATACGAATTTCTTTAATCGTTCTGAGGAATGCAAGCAAAACACATAAGCAAGTCAACAATGGGGTTGTTTACACGTATTGGCCCAGTTGCTAGACTAGAAACAGGTGAAAATGCAAATTTCGAAAGCCGTTAAAAAAGGTGATCTCACTTTAAGGTCTGTAACTTTCTTATAAGTCCATGGATTTTGCTCATTGAAGGCTTAAAATTTTTGCAAAAGTCTATGCTTTGCAAAAAAGTTATAAATTGTGAGGTCATTTGGCAGATTCTTTCTTTTTGAGGGGATAAAAAGAGTTTTCGATCACAGAATTCCAAAAAAAAAAAAAAATATTATAAAGTTCGTAAATATAAATTCATATGTATATCCGCAGTTAATATTCGGATTAGGTCAAAATGTATAAAAAAAGTTCTTGACAATTAAATTGTCTCTCATAAAAATACAATTTTGGTCAAATCCGTCAGTCCAAACGGAATTTTAATTTTTTTTTGAGCTAAGGGGACCATAACAAAAAGGAATTTCACAATAAAGTCCTGGTCATTCGATATATTTACTTGACACTTATTAAAAGTATTGACAATTGTTGAAGTAAAATTTTCAACAATTTTTTTAGTTAAAAAAATAGTAGGGTAAGGGAGGGAAATATGGACCACCCATCTTTCTTTTTTAAATAAAACCCAAAATGCATAAAACAAAACAATTAATTTTATGTCATTCAGTAAAGGAAACAATTTACCTTTATTCTGCTTCACTTTTAGATAAATATCTCATCAGGATAAAGAAAAAAAATGAAAAATCTGAAAATACTCAAAATGAAGATAAAAAAAAAGTGTAGTGTAATATGGACCATATAGTCCATTTGGTACAGAAGTTGCATAAAAAATGTCACTTCCATATTCGGCACATTTTTCATGACTCCAAGAACGTCAGATTACACATTCAACCCAAAATTCGTCACGTCGATCTTCTGACTAAAGGGTATTACATTATATGCATTTTTTATCATTTTTTTCCTTTGTAGTTAACGAATTACATATAATGACCATCAGACTCGTCATGAAAACTGCAACTAGATTCCCCATCTGAAAAAGATGATAAATACATTTGTTTTTGAGGCTTTTTTCTTTGGTGGTCCATATTACCCACAGCACGTGTTGGTGAAATATGTGGTTTTTTATCAAAAAGTCTTGTGGTTAATGAACTAATTCATGCTCATAAATAATAAATAGTATTCACTGACTTTATATAATTAACCATTTATTTAAAAACGCGATGTCCTTAAAGTGAAATAATGAAATATACTCATTAGAAAAAAATTATCACTGATCTCTTTTTTAGAAAAATCAACTTTACACAAACATGCGACTTCACCGAACGCTAAAATCGCCCTATTATAAGCTTTAGGTATTAGCGCTAAGTTTGAACATGAATAACGGTAAATCCTATGTATGCAGCGGGAAATAACCGTGTGGTCCATATTACCCACGTAGTCCATATTTCCCTCCCTTACCCTAAGTACAAAAACTTTGAGCACATATAGCAAGCTTCACAAGAATTTTTTGCCAAAAATTGTTTCAGATTACGGTACTCTACTATGTTATGAATTGAATAAGCGTCAATATATCGCGTTATGAGAGTGCACGAATTTCTACTTATGGGAAGCTCAAATGTACTGATCGAACCAGTGTGCACAGTGTACATATATTTGAATATTTTTTTTTTTTGTTATTTCTTTCAGATTCTGATACTGTTGTACAAAATCTAGACATTCCTGTAAATGCAGTTGCAACAGCATTAAAAGACTTTTTTTCAAAACGTTTGGCGCCGCTGTTTAGCAAGGATGTAATCAAGGAACTCGAAGATATATCTGGTAACAAAATATATATAACTTTGAAAAAACTAAAAAGTTTAAATTTTTTTTAAATTTTTAGCAGGCTCGAGAAATTTGGTGTCGTCAAAACTCAATGTTGAAGTAAAAACTGACAAGAGCTGTAGATTAATTGCTTTGAAAACTTTGCTTGAAAAATTACCATCAGCTAATTTTGTCATTCTGAAGTACATTTTTCAGCATTTCGTACAGTAAGTTTTTATTTTAGAAGTGTTAATTATTTTTAGGAACGTTGTAGCTACCTTAGAAAATTCGATAGTTTTTATATAAAATTACAAAAAATCAATTCAAGCATAATAAATATTTTTGACAACATAACCTTTCTCATCATGCTGATATTTTTCTCTCTTCATAATCTTTGCTATTTAATATCAGGTTAGAATATGTTTAAAATATATGGGGCGTTTCACGTCAACTGGACCATGCCTGCGACGAAAAATTAAGTTTTGGATTTAAAAATTTTCGTGTTTTTAAAAGCTTTCGAAAAACTAGTGGTGTATAAAAAAACGTTAATATGGCGACGTTGTAACAGGCCCCGAAAGGCGGCGTTAGTATACGCCTTAAGCATTTGTTGACGAATACTTGCAGCTTATTCGTTAGTTGTTCAGTAACAAGCCATATTTCGCACCCATATAACATGGAGATAATGCTGCCTAAATACGTGAAGCTATCGATGTCATCACTGCTAGCTCTAAACGTGATGTCATTCCTGCTTGCGTTTAGCTTCATGCTTTTAGTCTTGGATACGTTGATTTTTAGGCCGGCCTTTTGTGATTCCAGGACAAGGTCTTCAATTTTGCTTTGCATATCTGAATGTTTTTACGATAAGAGGCAGATGTCGTCAGCGTAGTCGAGATCTTCGAGATATTCGGTAAAGTTCCATTGGATACCCTTTTTGGCCTTATTAAAAGCTTTATCTAGGATATCGTCAAGAACGATAAGGAAGAGAGATGGTGATAGTAAACACCTCTGCCGTACGCCTGAATTAGTGGTGAATGTCGGTGACAACAACCCGTTGTGTAACACACTACCTCTTCGTTGTAGTGAAACCCAGATGTTTTCTGTGGAGACACTTTCGAAGGCAGTGCTATAGTCTACGAAGACAAGTTGCAGTGCAGCACACCACTCGCATCATTATTCGACAATTATTCAGAGCGTGTTGATTTGATCCACGCATGATCGGTTTCTGCCAAATCAAGTTTTTCGCTTACCCTGCTCAGAAGCACTTTCATCAATACTTTTGATGGTACTGAGGACAAGGTAATGCCTCTATACATAGTTTCAGCACTCGCTTAGGTCTCCTTTTTTCGGCAATTTGACTAACATGCCATGTAGCCAATCTTCTGACAAATGCTCTTCGCTCCAGATTTTGGTGAGCAGAGGATGGAGAATTTTAGCTGATGTTATGGGGCCTGCCTTAAGCAGTTCCTCTGTTATTTGATCTATCACTATTTCATCGATTGTAGGCGTTGGAGTTTGTATTCGACTACTACTGCGAGTCACTGCGGCGGATGTAGTTGGTGATTCTGGTTGCGGGGATGTGGTAGACATGGGATTTAGTATATCACAAAAATACTATTTCCATCTCTTTAGTTGGTCGTCCGCGGATGTTAAGAGATGTAAATTTTTATCTTTGATAGGACGGCTCTGTTGGTGTTTTCTGCCAGATAATCTGTGGGTGATATCGTAAAGCTGCCTAGGATTTTGAGCATTTGCAGCGCTTTCGGCTTCGCTCGTCTTCTTTTGTCTTGTCTGCACGATCGCTTGACTTCTTTATTGAGAGAGTTAAAGACCTTTTCGGCGTCGTTCTTTTGTGCTCTAGTTTTAGCATCGTCTCTCAGTTTTTTCGCTCTTCTTCATTTTTCAACAAGACCCCAGGTTTCCTCGCTCATCCAGTGCTTCTTGTTTGAGGGTCGAAATCCAAGTATTTTTTCACTGGAGTTTAAGAACGCCGCCTTAGCGGCCCTCCATGATGTTTCAATACTTCCACCAAAATCGAACGGAACTGTTTTAAGTTCTTCTACGAAACATCTGCGTATCTCGTCGTTCTTAAGCTTAAGCACGTCGAATTTTTTTGCTACAGATTGTTCGCTGGGACGTTTATTAGCGGCAAGTTTTAGTCGAATGACCGCAACGAGAAGATGGTGGTCGGAGCCTATGTCAGCGGCCCTCTTTACTCGTCGTACAGAAGACTCTCTCCATTTTCTGCTAATGCAGTAGTGGTCCATTTGGTTTTCAGTGATGTTGTCTGGAGACACCCAAGTAGCTTTATGGCATTTTTTGTGTGGGGATAGCGTACCTCCAACGACAAGACCGGCTGCATTGCAGGCGTCAATGAGTAGCTCTCCATGTCTACCAATCACGTGCTCAAGGTTAAGGTTTTCTGAGCCTACTTTGGCATTCAAATCGCCCATAACCATTATTATGTTCTTTTTTGTGAGCACTGTTTTTTGCTGCAGCGAGCTGGCTGTAGAGTTCATCTTTGGTTTTTTCTCTGTCAACTCGGTGGGCGCATATGCTTGAAAGATGGTAATATTTCTTGCGGGGGTTCGAAATCTGCACCAAATGAGCCTTTCGTTTACAGGTTTCAATTCCATAACTGCAGTTTTACAATACTTAACAAAAATCCAACTCCATCCCTGTGGATGCCATTTTGCGCTCTACCGGAGTATAGAAATTTTTCACCGTCAGGAAGTAAATATTCGCCGGCACCGTTCCATCTACACTCGCTTAAACCCAATATCTCAATGTTGAATTTTTGGAGTTCTCTTACAGCCTGGTGTATTTTGCATGGTTCACTAAGAGTTCGGACATTCCAAGATCCGATGCGTGTTCGAGTTTTCATCGAAATGATTTTAAAATTTTGACGAACCATATTGGTTCCAGTTATAGGAGAATCATTCCTAACTATGCATGTTTCTTGCACCTCCAAATCCGATGTGCATGCTGCCGAGGCAGGTGGATTAACCACACTCTGGTGGGTACCACTTGGAGAGTTATTTTCCGTCGTTTTTCGATCCATGCTTCATTAGTATAATCTTCTCAGCAACGCCCCACGCAGTAAGTTATTCACTTTCAATTTCGGCCGCCCAATCTGGAACAGACGCTGACTTGGAAGCCGCCCACTCTGAGTCAGACGCTTCAGGATTTCGACAAGATGCTTTTTTTAAGGCGGCATCGACTCTCCTTGTCAGTGCCAAAATATTGAAGAAAATAATTAAACGCCTTTTTTCGAGGCGTGTTACAACGCCACTATATAAAAATTTTTGGCATCCAAAACTTTATTTTTCGTCCACAAAACTTTTGGCGGCAGTTGACGTGAAACGTTGTTGATCGAACAGTTCCTCCGATCGTTTGTTAGTTCAGCTAGTAAGTTTGAGTTTGCTTGTTTGTTTGTTTACGTTTAGATCGTTCGATATGCGTTGTATATGATTGAAATCAGTGTTGCAAGAATTGTGTATAAATGGGGATAAATATTAAGGTTTAATATTATACACGAATATTAAACAAATATTTTGCATTATTTTTTTTGCTCTTAGATGAAAATTGTGTTCTTAATAAAAAAAATACGTCGTTTTATCAAATTTTTGGGTGGAAACTTTTCATAGAAAAACAACTTATTCGAAAGGAGTGCTTTTTATCACATGTGCTTTTGCAGTACCGTGACATAACCCCAACTGTCATAATCCCAAATTGAGTGCGGTCATAATGCCAAACTTTTGTTTTGGGATTATGACCCCCAAAAAAAGACATTAGAGATTTTCAATTGTTTTTGCTACTGAGAACATTTAAGCTTTCATATTGTAGTGCAGGCAAATTGGGTAAAAACATGTATTTGTTTCTAATTTTGTTGAACATGCCCCGATTTTGATCCGACATGGCTCATTTTGTTCGTAATAAAATTTAAAACAAAACCAACACATTAGTTTTTTGCGGCTTTTCCCCAAACCTTTTTTAATCCCAAGTGAATCCCCAAAAATCCGATTAACTCAATAAAACTGTTTTAAAATTCTTAAAAATGAAATGGTCGCTGAATCGCACCAAAAATGGAAAAAAATCGTTATAGTGGACTGCCTGAGTGTTTTAGCCTAGAATTTATACAGTCGAGGTAGGATTTTGTTTCTTATGCTATAAAAAGTTTACCAAAAATTTTTTTGTGCTTTTGATTTGTTTATTATTATTAAAGCAATAACTATAAAATGTTAATGCAATCAAATGTGCTTTTGATTTGTTTATTATTATTAAAGCAATAACTATAAAATGTTAATGCAACACAAAATTAACAATATTTGTAACATTTTGTAAACCATTTTTTCTAAACTAAAATGAGGTCGCTGAACACGAAAAACGCAATTATTTTTTTTTTCTTTGGGGCCGTTCCCGAGTTATTCGATAATTTCTATTTTCGAGGTTATAGCTTCATATACATCAATATATTTGTATGACGCCAAGTCTGATAGGTTTTTTTTTAACACGTTTACGAAGAGTGATTTATTTATTTATTTATTAAAAACAAATTAGCTTAAAATTATAACAATAACACCGTTCGACACAAAAAAAAACACATGAGAAAATCCAAAAAATTCTTAAAAAAAAAAAAAAATGCCCGTGTCTCTTGGTTTTTCTCTTGCACGTCACATTTTTTTTTTTTTAATCGATTTTTTAAGTTTTTTTTCCACTGTATATGAAAAAACAAAAATACCGCATTCTTGTGTTAAATCGATGAATTTAACTATATGATCCTTACATTGGAGGTGTATCATGTGTTCAGCAAACTAATGCAGGATATTACGGGGAATATTTTTGTTGAAAATTTTAACCCTGCACAACCTCCACATGTGGGTCATTTTTGCCCTTTTCTTAAAAAGGTACAAAAATGACACCTAAAACAGGGGAATATTAAGTCAGTGTGTACTACAGAAATATTTGCTTTTCAATTTCACTACTAGTTGCTGAACACTAAAAAAGCAATATTTTATACCGAAAGTAAAAAATCGTTAAAATCAGTAAGCAGTTCTAACAATAAATATTTTCCAAATTTCACCCCACTCTAAAACTACATTTTGGACAAAACTCTTTCGCACAAGATCATAACGAAATCACACAAGGATCATTTTCCTAGAATGCTTTAACCTATTATATCCTGTTTTTATGGGTCTTTTTGACCCCTTTTTCTAAAACTGAGCTACAATGGGTTAAAAAATTTTGCAAAAATATCCTAAGAAAAATTTCACTAAGAATTGCCAAAGACGAAAAATTCTTAAAACTTAAGGTAAGCGCGACAAGAATGTAATTAATATGCAATGTGAAAAGTCCTAATTGATTTTAACGATTTTTTTGGTTTCGGGCTCCAATTTCGACCTTTACATGTTTAGAAACTAGTAATGAAATTTAATAGCGAATATTTCTGTAGTACATACGGACTCAACATTTGCCTGTTTTGGGTGTCAATTTTATACCTTTTTAAGAAAAGGGCAAAAGTGACCCACATGTGGGGGTCAAACAGGGTTAACATTTTCTACAAAAATATTTCCCGCAATATCCTGCATAAGTCTGCTGAACACATGATATACCTCAGATGTAAGGATCATATAGTTAAATTCATCGATTTTACACAAGAATGCGGTATTTTTGGTTTTTTTATTTACAGTGGATAAAAAAACTTCAAAAATCGATCAAAAAAAAAAACTGTGACGTGCTGGAGAAAAACCACGAGAAACGGGTATTTTTTTTTAACGTCTGCTTTAAGAATTTTTTGGATTTTCTAATGTGTTCTAAAAAAAGTTCGAAATGGTTCCACAGTGTAATTAGAGCTAACAGTATTTAAAGCTATAGCAACTTAGGCCTTTAGCTAAATTCATATAGTATGATTTATAATATAATAGTATACATATTTTGATTCTTATTATGTGTATTCATGTATTTCTGGTTTTATGATTTTATTTAGATACATATATGTAAATTTAAATTTTGTGGTTACATGGGTCTCTATAATAAATAGTATAGCTTTGTTCGTTTCAAAAATTGAATAATAGTAAGAATATCATTTATAGAAGGGTTTGATAATATTGTAAGAGGATTGCGGTCTGAGAATATTTCGTTTCTTGTGTTGGTAAAGTATAAGCATTCAGAAAAGACGTGTCATTCTTAAGGGGACGTTCGCTTTTGTAGTTGAAAACAAAAAAAAATTTTATTACGAAAAAACTATTATAACAGGTCATTCAATAAGTCCGTAGGATAAGTAAGAAAAAAACAAAATTTTGACAAACCTCGATTTTTTTATTCAACATAGTTGCCTTCGAGGGCGATACAACTAATATAGCGATTTTCCAACTTTTCGATACCACTTTTATAGTAAGATTTCTGTTTCTCGTCGAAATAGGTCTCAGTTTCAGAGATTACTTCATCATTGGACTTAAATTTCTTTCCAGCAAGCATTCTCTTGAGATCTGAAAACAGGATAAAGTCGCTGCGTGCTAAATCTGGAGAATACAGTGGGTGGGTAAGCAATTCGAAGCCCAATTCATTCAATATTGCCATAGTTTTCATCGATTTGTGACACGGTGCATTGTCTTGGTGAAACAACTTTTTTTTTCTTTTGCAAATGTGGCCGTTTCTTTGCGATTTCAGCCTTCAATCGATCCAAAAGTGCACAGTAATAGTCGCTGTTGATGGTGGTCCCTTTTTGGAGATAGTCGATGAATATTATTCCCTTCGCATCCCAAAATACAGACGCCCTCACCTTACTGCCCAATTTTTCGCCTTTGCTCGCTTTGGATTCGGTTCGTCAACTGCTGTCCACTCAGCTGACTGTATTTTGGATTTTGGTGTATAATAGTGAAGCCATGTGTCATCCATTGTCACATATCGATGATAAAATTCGATTTTATTGCGGCTTAACAGCGCCAAACACTCCTCTGAAGCATCAATTCGTTGTTGTTTTTGGTCTACTGTGAGCTAACGCGGCAGCCACTTTGCACATAGCTTTTGCATACCCAAATGTTCATGTAAAATGGTAAAAATACTACCACCTGATATCTTTACAATGTCAGCTAGCTCGTGCACCTTCGATTTGCGATCGTTCATAACCAATTTGTGGATTTTTTTTATGTTTTCTGGAATAACAGCCTCATTTGAGCGTCAACTGCGCTCTGCATCATTTGTGCTGGTACAACCACGTTTAAATTCAGCAATCCACTTTTCTACCACTTGTCTCGATGGAGCAGGGTTCAGATAAGGTTTATCAAGCCATTGTTTGTTTTCCACTGTATTTTTTTTTCATCAAAAAGCAATGCTTTATCAAAGCTCGAAATTTACTTTTTTCCATTTTATTTCACTTACAAAAGTTGCTTTACACAAAATGCTATAACTCATGAACCAATAGTCAAATTGCTGTCAAATTTATACACGTATCGTTTGAAGGTTAGTACTAAATAAAAATTATATGGAAAAAATTCTACTAAAGCCATCTATGTGTCATCCTACGAACTTATTGACAAAATTTATTTTGGACATGGTTAAATATTGTCAAAAATATATGAACAAATTTTTTTTTTTTTTTATTTTTAGTTTCCCTTGGCTGCTGTAGAGGACGTCATCCAAAAGTTACTTTTCAAACTGGTAGGACATTTTTCTCCGAACCTACTCGACCGATTTTAAAAAACCAAAGAGCATTCGATTACTCATAAAAAATATTAAACAATAAGCCTCTGGAAGTTTTAAAGAATACCCTCCCCTTTTTTTTACGTGGCATTTTTTGAGGGTAAGTCCCTCAATTTTTTCGCATTTTTCATAAATATTCATACAAAAACTTCAAAATATAAAAAAGTATGAGTTTGAGAGGCTTATTGTATAGTTTTGAGTCTCAAGAATAAAATCCATTTTGAATTTTTAAAAAATCTGTTACAGGAGGTCTACAATATGTCCTACCGTTTAAAAAGTAACTTTTGGATGACGCCCTCTACAGCAGTCAAGGGAAACTAAAAATAAAAAAAAAAATGTTTCATATTTTTTAGACAATATTTAACAATCTCCAAAAGAAATTTTGTCAATAAATATAATAGTTGTTTCATAATAAAATTTTTAAAAAGTGTTTTTTGTTTCAATTACAAAAGCGAATGTCCACTTAAATAAAAGGCGCAAAATATGCAAGTTGAAGAGGCTTCACTATTCACGTAATGCTCGTGCGTGACCTTGGAGTGACCCAATATCAGCCTTTCAATTTTCGTTAAATCTAGTCTACTAAGTTGTGTTGTGTGATTGAATTTTAGAAAGTCTTTCGATGTTATTTTATCTCTGTTAATCTGCTTATACCAAGGTGATGCATTTATCCATGTATGGGTTTGCTGCTGGCAGTAGGATATTTTTATATGCTTCAGTACATCTTTTTAATTATAGTTAGAAGTTGTGGTCAATTAAGAGTTTGCTGCGTTTTTAGCTGTTTGGTCTGCGAATTCATTTCCGGGTATCCGACAGTGCCCAGATACGTACCCAAATTAAAAGAACTCTTGGATAGTTACGAGTAAGAATATTTCGTATAAGGTTAGGGTAGTAATCTTGGTTGTCAATATTTCCTATTGCATTCAAAGAAGATAGAGAGTCGGTACATATAGCAACGTTTCTTGTTATATTATTAACATTTATTATGGCTTCATAAATTGCAATTATTTCTGCTGAAAATACTGTGCTATAGTGAGGAAGGTGACAGACTTTAATAATACAATTTTCTTAGGTAATACTGTAGGAAACATTGTGTTGGGATTTCGATCCGTCTGTAAAGACAAAGTAATAATCTGTCAAATTGAAGTGTATATCCTTAAAGTCCTGTTGGTAAACAATAGCTGAGAATGAAGATTTGTTAAACTGGCTTAGTGAAGTGTTGATAGAGTTATGATTAAAGTGCCATAGGGGTAAGTAGGAAGTCGGATATTTAAGAGGCTGGTATGGAACGTCGAGTCGTTTATGCAAAGCTAACCGCAGATTCAATCTTAATGTTTTTTTTAGATTTTATTGTTTTTGAAAGAATTTGCGAAATCGAGGATTCCTGGCTGAAGATAAAAGATTTGACAAGCTTTGATGAAATTAGATCTCTCCTTATTTCAAGCGGCTTGATGTCTGATTCAAATAGAATATTGTTGATGGGGGTAGTTCGATATGCCCCAAGGGCGATTCTTGCCGCAGAATGATAAATTATTTTTAGTTTTTGTGTGATAGATTTTGGAGCGTAGCCATATAGGTATAGACCGTAATCAATTTTTCACATTATAAGTGAGTTAAATACATTTATAAGAGTATATGTGTTGCAATTAAATTTATTGCTAGCAAGACACTTGATTATATTAAGTCGTTTTGATAATGATAATAACAATGATTCAATATGAGAACTCCAACGATAACTTTTGTTAAAATGTACACCAAGTATTATAATACTATTTACATCTGGTACCGAAAAGTTTGTGGATATAACGGCTTCATTACAATATCGTTTTCGACAGAGTAATCGCACCATTAGGCTAATAAGGCTACTAAAATCGGTGTTATTTGAATTATTTGTATTGTATGTATTTTTAATTTGTTTTACCAAGACGAAGTCATCTGCATAAGCAAAAAACTGAACATTTTTATGAAACGAAATTATGTTGAATAGTTTATTGTAGGCTATGAGAAAAAGCATTACTGAAACAGGAGAACCTTGTGATATCCCATTTTGTAGTGGATGAGTGCTTGAGGACACGCGCCCAATTCTTACCTTAAGTTTTCTATGTGACATAAAGTTTATTATATAATTGATTATATTTGGGCCTAGCTTCCAACTAATGACCTCATCAATAATTGCATGTATACCAACTTTGTCAAAGGCTTTTGCAAAATCGAGTGAAAGAACCGCAAGATGATTTTTGCTGGACAGAGTATTTGTGATCAGATGATCTAGTGAAACCAGAGTATTGGACACAGTCTTACTTCTTTTGAACCCAAATTGTTGGCTGTTGATTAGTTTGTTGTTGGTGACAAACCACTGCAACCTGTTGTCGATTATTTTGTCCAACAATTTAGAGCAGCAGGGATTTAGGGAAATGGGTCGGTATGACTTAATTTGGGTTTTGTCGGAATCGGAGTTCAGGATTGGTGTAATGACACTAATTTTGTATGATTGTGGGATGCAATTTCTATAAATTATATAATAGAGTTTCAAAAGTCTAGTTTTAGTAGATTTAGTAAGGTTTTGCAGCATTAGGTAAGAAATTCTGTCTGCTCATGGAGTCTTACCTTTCAACTTGGAAAGAGCAAGTCTAAACTCAATTAAAGTAATTTCTTTTTCTATTATTAAAGCATTTCTGCATGGCAAAGGTAAGGACAGATTTGATTTTAATGCGATTTTCTTTGACTGAAATATAGATGGAAAATTCCTGTCTAGTGAGTTAGAGGACCATTCTTTATGCAATAGATTTTTGAAAAATTGTTCAAGCCACAAAGTTTTTTAATATTGCTCCAGATACTGGCTGTATTTGTGGAAGGATTTATAAAACTTGTGAACTTTTCCAAGGACTTCCGTTAGACTATTTTTACTTCTCTCTTAAGAATCGCTCTAGAGCGTTTAAAATTTAAAATATTTTCTGTTGAAATGTATCGTCTGAGTATGTTCCAATAGCCGTTTTTCTCATTCTTTAACATTTCCTAATTCTCATTCCACCAAGGTACGTTGCGGTTACCCTTGTACGTATAGATACGTTAGCACTTTGTAGGATGATGCGATGCATCCTCTCGGCTTATGTTATTGCTTATTGGCCGTAGTGAGTGGTAGAAATTCAGGTTTTCTTGGTAACTTTCCCAATTTTCTTTTTCTAATTTGAAGCGGGGTTTTCGAACTTGCGAAGAATGGCTTTGTGTTTGAAAAAGAGTTATTATTTTTTTTTTTTTTTTTAATACTTGAATTCATTTATTGAATCTTCTCATCTTAGGAGACTAACAATAAGTTTAAAAATCTTAATCCTAAATAACATTATTATACATAATTAATCTTATATATAATTTAGTGTTCAATGTGTCTCCAGAGTTAATAGGGACTTGTACATCCTAGGAGTTCGGTAAACGCGCAGAAGAACGCAGTTGTTGTACGTTCAGTCTTCTCACAAACATGCTGCCCGCCTAGCAGGATGTTTTAATGAAAAGAACTCCATACAAATTTGCGCCAGTAGTTCCGGCTGCATGTGTAGCAGGAACCAGAAGTATAAGAAAGAGTACGCGCCAGATACCGGCTGCATAGAGAAAAGTACGCGCCAGTTACCGGCTGCATAGAAAAAAGTACGCGCCAGATACCGCCGGCTGCATAGAAAAAAGTACGCGCCAGATACCGGCTGCATACAAAATTTAGAATTCAGTCAGCTTAACATAGCTAATTGCTAACGATATATTGATCCTTTCTTTTTAGTCTGGAGAAATTTTCCAAAATTTTTTAACCTCCGTGCCAATGGATTAGGATGATACAGTAATCTTGCAACGTATCTTTGCTTGTATTTGTTGATTTCGTCTTTGACCAAGGGGATGCAAAGGTCCCGATGTATGTTTTCGTTCCGTATATACCATGGAGCACCAGTCATGATTCTTAGAATTTTTGACTGAGTCCGTTGTATTAGTTCAATGTTCGAGGAGCTGGCGTGACCCCATAACTGTATACCATATAACCAAATTGGCCTAATGATGGATTTATATAAAAGGATTTTATATTCAAGTTTCAGACGGGACTGGCTATTTATGAGCCAATGTAGATTGGAGGCTTTTAGTTTAGCATGCGTTTTTTTGGCTTCAATATGCTTTCGCCACGTAAGCCGTCTGTCTAAATGAATGCCTAAGTATGTGACGTTTTCAGATTGAGGGATTGAAGTGTTATTTAATGTGATAGCAGGGCAATTACCTCGCCTAAGGGTAAAAGTAATTTGCTTGCATTTTTGTTCATTTACTTTTATGCGCCATAGCAGCAACCACTTTTCGATAGAGTTTAAATGAAGTTGAAGTTTTCGTGCCGCTTCTAGGGGACAACGACTACAACTTAAAACTGCAGTATCATCTGCGAAAGTAGATATGGTTGTGCCAGCGATAATAGGTAAATCAGAGGTATACAGTAAGTACAGAAAAAGACCCAGCACGCTTCCTTGAGGGACACCTGCATTAATTTTTAAAGGTGATGAAATAAAACTGTTATGTCTAATTCTAAAATGCCTGCTTTCCAGATAAGAAATAAATGTTTTGTGGACGTTAAAAGGCAGTACGTGTTTAATTTTATTGATAAGGCCTTCATGCCATACTTTATCAAACGCTTGAGCTACGTCGAGAAAAACTGCAGTACAATATTCACTTTGTTCGAAAGCCTTCCTTATTTCATTTGTGATTCTATTATTAACCTGTTCAATTGTTCCGTGGTATTTTAGGAAACCGAATTGATGGACCGGAAATAAATTTTTTTCGGTTGCATAAGGTATTATTTTTGATAAAATTAGTTTTTCAAACAGTTTGGATATGCATGGTAAAAGACTGATGGGTCTATATGAAGAAGGCAATGTACGATCTTTTCCAGGTTTTGGAATCATGGTTATTAATGAGATTTTCCACTCTGTTGGGTAATACCCATACTGAATTATTGCATCAAAAAGTCTGGTTAAAAAGACAAAAGCTGAATTTGGCAGTTCTTTTATCATTTTGGGAGTTATATAATCGCACCCAGGAGCTTTTTTGGGACACATCTCTTCAACTACACCCTTTACGTTGCTAATATGAAAGTTCAATTGCATAACATCGCTGTTTAATGGCAAATTAGGAGGAAGAAAGCCTTGAATAGGAGGATTGGGTTGAAAAACTGTGCTTAAGTGATTTGCAAAAGCATCAGCTTTTTCTTCATCACTTCGAGCCCAGTTCCAAAGGTTGGTTTTTATCGGCAGCTCACTCTCCATCGGAGTTTTAATACTTTTGCTAGCTTTCCACAAGGACTGTTTGCCGTTCTTATTAGGATCCAGTTTCGAGACAAATTTTTGCTGCTCTATATCTTCTTTATTTTTTAGCGCAGACCTCAGTTTAGAAGTAGAAATTTTTAAGTTTGCTTTAGAAGCGGGAGATCTATGTAGCAGCCATTCGCGCCTAAACTTTCTACGAGAAACTCAATTTCACTGTTGGTGGAAAAACTGGTTTTTGTATTTTTCACAACCTCATAAGGCGTTGAGTGTTCCGCTGCTGAGCAGAGGATTGAATTAAAAATGGCAACAGCATCATCTATATGTTCCTCACATTCTATCGAGTAGCTCGTGTGAATGTGAGAACTTATATATTTCCTGTACCTAAGCCAGTTGGTCTTATATGAGGTTAGCTTCTTAAAGGTCTCTATATACGATGGTTTTTCTAAAAGGCAAAATAAGATTGGAGAATGGTCAGAAGAGAGAGCTAATTTTGTTTCGGCTGTGATTAGGGTTCTCTCGATGCCTCTTGTAATAGCAAAGTCAATGAGGTCTGGTATTTTGCTTCGGTCGGCTGGCTAATATGTAGGTTGACCAGGCGAAGCAAAATTGAAAGTGTGATTTTTTATAAGCATATTATATAATTGTTTCCCTTTTGGATTTACAAGACGAGAACCCCAATATGTATGCTTGGAGTTGTAATCTCCAGCAGCTAAAAATCTCAAAGTGTCAAAGAATTCTTTGAATTGATTCTCACTAATTGCAAATCCAGGTGGGCAATAAACCGCCGAAACTATTAAATTCTTAGAATGATTTTGTAGATAGTTTTTTGAAAAAGATTCTAAACAGAAATGTTTGAGGCGATTACGAATTAAAATTCCTGTGCCTCCATGTGCTTTGCCATCAGGATGATTGGTTTTATGGAATTTATATCCAGGTATATAGAAATTATACTTATCAGTCAGATGTGTCTCTGAAACAAGCATAATATCAATTTCCTCTTTGCCCAGGTAATGAGAAATTTCATTACCGTTTGTATTCCAGGCACAAATGTTTAATTTACTTATTTTTGAGCAATCAAAATTTGGAGGAGCTGGTTTTGCGTTTTAACTAACTCTTGAAGAGTTGATTGCATTGACATCATAAATTGATTTAATGTTTGCGTTAAGTTTGTAATTTGACTTTCTAAACTATTTTGTTGTGGATTTATTGTGCCTGATTTCAATGCACTTGAATATAAAACAGAGGGATCAATGGGATTTGGATTGCCTTGTTGTTGAACAAATTTATGTGTAGTAATTACGTTATGATTTAAATTACGATTCACTTGTCTTTTCTCAGAAATTTTTGCTTTAAGCTCTCTATAAATAGGGCAGCCCCTGTAATTTGCAGTGTGGTCTCCTTGACAATTAGCGCACTTTTTTAAATTAGCTTCATTTCGCAACTTGATTTTGCATTCAGAAATGTGGTGTAGCTCTCCACATGCAACACAGACAGCGTGTAGGGTACAATATGTTTTTGTATGCCCATACTCTTGGCAATTAGTGCACTGTACTGGGCCATTTCGTTTATGGGGTTCCTCTATTACTACTCGGCGGTGAAGCAAGTATTGCAGCTTATAGATTGGATGAATCTCACTCTTTTTTAATTTGACAGAGTCAGGGAGAAGATCAACCTTAAACATTGGTTGAGGAACCTTTTCTTTGTTTAAAATATTAATTACAGATTTAGCAAAGAAATGTTTTTGTTCCAACGCTTCTTTAATTTCTTTCGGGTCAACTGACGATTCGATGCCCTTAATGACAACAGAAATACCTTTGCTGCTTTTCAGCTGGTAAAAAAAAGAGTTATTATGATAGTGAAATGGTCACTGTTTGGTCGGGGACCAAAAATTATACCTTTTAAGGTATTCACAAAAAAAGTCAAAAGCTTACCTTTAACGCTATGGGACACGACGACAGGCGCTTCTGCTACGCAAGTGGTGATTAGCTGCCAAACTGCTCTCTACGGGCTGCCAAGCTGCTGTCCTTGGGACGTTGCAGTAGACGGTCCTCACGTTGAATCTGGAATCTCTCTTCGTATTAGTGCGTAGAGCACAAGAAAAAAAAACACGTTTTCTAGGTTTTAAGGGGACATTCGCTTTTGTAATTGAAAAGAAAAACACTTTTTAAAAATTTTATTATGAAAAAACTATTAAATTTGTTGACAAAATTTCTTTTGGACATTTTTAAACACTGTTTAAGAAATATGAAAAAATTTTTTTTTTATTTTTAGTTTCCCTTAGCTGCTGTAGAGTGCGCCATCCAAAAGTTACTTTTTAAACGGTAGGAAATATTTTAGACCTCCTGTAACAGATTTTTGAAAAATTCAAAATGGATTTTATTTTTGAGACCCAAAGCTATACAATAAACCATTAAAATTCATACTTTTTTATATTTTGAAGTTTTTGTATGAATATTTATGAAAAATGCGAAAAAATTTAGGGACTTACACTCAATAAAATGCCCCGTAAAAAAAAGGGGGGGATAATTTTTAAAACTTTCAGATGCTTGTTGTTTAATATTTTTTATAAGTAATCGAATGCTTTTTGGTTTTTTAAAATCGGTCGAGTAGATTCGGAGAAAAATTTCCTACCAGTTTAAAAAGTAACTTTTGGATGGCGCCCTCTACAGCAGCTAAGGGAAACTAAAAATAAAAAAAAAAAAATTTTCATATTTCTTAAACAGGGTTTAACAATGTCCAAAAGAAATTTTATCAATAAATATAATAGTTTTTTCGGTTCCACTCAAAAGCGGCTAAAAAAAGGGGCTAAAAAATAGCGGCCAAAGGAAAAAAGAGGCCAAAAATGGTTAAAGTGTTAAATTGTCATTATTTTATTAAAAATCAAAGACATTAGGTAAAATAGTAAAGTAAATTGACAAATTGTGTAAATAATACATACATGGAAATAGTTAGTTAAGTACAATGAATTTAGTTATAGTGAATGTGATTGCTGACATTAGTTAAGTATTCGTAAATTTCAGCATGAGTGAGATCTTCAGTTACCCATTTGGGAAACAAAATAATGATAATTTAACACTTTAACCATTTTTGGCCTCTTTTTTCCTTTGGCCGCTTTTTTTTTGGCTGCTATTTTTTGGCCCCTTTTTTTGGCCGCTATTTTTTGGCCCCTTTTTTTTGGCCCTTTTTTATATTTGGCCCCTTTTTTATTTGGCCGCTATTTTTTGGCCCCTTTTTGTTGGCCGCTTTTGAGTGCCACCAGTTTTTTCATAATAAAATTTTTAAAAAGTGTTTTTCTTTTCAATTACAAAAGCGAATGTCCCCTTAAGATTCTGCACTTTAGGTTTATTTAATGACTATTTATTTTAAGGTATTGTTAATTAGTTGTAAGTAATTTTAGAAACTTTAAAACACTTTTTATTACAAAATTATACTTATAAATAAAAAATTTGACGATCTGCTGCAGTTGAAAATTGTTCCGAAGTGAGGTTTTTGATGTCATCTCAAATGACATTTTCATTTCAGCAATAGCACAGTAGAGTGAGTGAGACGGCAACACCGCACATGTAGAAGTCAAAACATATTTTAACGAATACGAATTCGCCGTGCGAGTGGGTAGGTTTGCCGTTCACCAAGTAATTACAATTAAGTTTGGGGATTTAGAGTTTACGCATTTTCCGCGTAAACATACTGCCCGCCTTGCAGTATCTGCAACAAAATGAATACTTATTTATATAAATACTAATTAGTTACAAGTTTATAAACTTAAATATTTGGGTATTTATAGATAAATTTTAGAAGACATTTGATAAGAGTAGGGGAGGGGGGGGGGGGCTAGTGTGGACAAATTCAAATTCTTGCGCCGTTTTGAATTTTTTGTTTCTGTTTTATGTTTTTCATGTTGGTATTTGCACTCTGCATCACCAAAAAAAAATTCATTTGTTGACAGTTCAGCTTTCCATGATAACGTGACCGAACGTGTTTTACGCAGCAAAAAGTAATTTTGTTGTTGCTTCGTAATTTCAGTGATACTTTTAAACTAATTATTCTTCTGCTGTAGTGTTAATGGATAATACAACTTAAAATAGTGTTTATTTAAACCATTGAAATTATTTTTGAAGAATTTTACCGTAAGATTAAAAAAATTATGTTTGTTTAAAAAGACATGAAGGAGCTAGTGTGGACAACTGAAATGGGGCTAGTGTGGACATGTCCGCAACAGCTGAAATGACTCCAGAAATCGTCAGACCATTTCTAAAAGCCATTCCAAGAAAGTACGTTACTAAAAAGAAAGAACGACAGATTCACGTATCCCGATTTACCGGATACCAGCGAAATTTACCGAAATGAAATAGTGGCAAAGCTGCCACAACCACAACAACTGTCGGAAACATCGCGATCAGCAAGTTATATGAAGTTTGAAACAACATGGACAAAAAGTATTTTATATTGGCCAAATTGTCACGATCCACGGTTCTCAAGATTTCGACATTACGTTTCTAAAAAGAAAGAACGATAGATTCAAGTATCCCTATATACCGGATACCAGCCAAAATCACCGAAATGAATTAGTGGCAAAGTTGCCACAAGCACAACAACTGCCGGGAACATCTCAATCAGCAAGTTATACGAAGTTTGATATAAATTTCTCCAAATACAACATGGGATAGCAGTTAATTTTTTATTTGTATTATTATTTGTATTACATCATTGTTTTCTTAAATAAACATGTATCTGAACTCTTTCTTAACGTTTTTGTATGAATTATCAAGTTTCTTATGGTGTCCACATTAGCCCCCTTATACGGGGCTAGTGTGGACAAATGTAAACTCTTTTTAAAATAATTTAATAGTGCATTTATGAAATGTGGTAATATTCATACAATAGATTATTCAAAATGAATAATGAGTTTGAAATAAGCACATTTCAGAAAACATGTACGTTTTACGAAGACCTGATGAGAACTTATATGAATTCCTGTATAACTGCCGTTGTGGATTTTTTGTGGTTTCCAATTCGAGCAACACAGTGTTTCTCTCCGCATGATTACGAGGTCTTCGGTATTAGCTTTAGTTGTTGGTATCTTCCCATGGGGACAGAATTCAACACTTGTATTAGTGAAAAGGTGTGATGTGGTTTTCCACTCAGGGGACAAACCAGCCATTATTTGTCCATGATAGCGCTTTCTGATGATAGCATGGGTTTTACAAATGAAGGTTTAAAGTTGATTTGAATTTTTCATCTTCAGTATCCGAGACTCTTGATGGAACGGTCGATGATCAGGATTTTCGTCATGATGGAAAAGATGGTGAACACATTTCACAAGTATACATGAATTTCGACTTCGATACATGAGTATAGTGTTTTCTCTATCCAAGAGTGGAATCAGAGCTAAATATTCAATTTCTGATTCAATGACTTTGATCAAGAGTAAATTAATTTATGTAAATTAATCTTATGAGTCTCATTTTTGCCAATTTATGCTTCTCAAATGAAATTTCTCTTGAGGTATAACAACATTTTGAATCGGCAGTTCGAAGAGTTCGATTAACCCATCTTTTCCCGCACCAAGAATTCGTGAACGGATTTCGATTAAACTTAATACAATGCGTTAAAATAGTCTAATTAAGATATATTTAAAGTTTCATCAAAATGGTGTTCGTGGTTTTATAGTTATGAAATAGTAATTTCACTTACCAGTGGGCTCATATGTATAGAAATTTAGTCTAACTGATAAATTTAAAACTTAATGTATTTTTATTGAAAATGTGGACTTTCGTTTAGAATAACATAAACATAAACATGGGAACTAAACACAAAAATAAGATTTTGCACAGGGGCTTATATATAAGGTGGTTTCAAAGGAGTCCTCCGCCCGAAATTGTAATTTGTAATTGTAATTGTCTTGCAAACAGACATATGAGTAACGTTTATTTCCTCATATGTGAACAAGAATAACAAAGCTTGTTGACCTGACCTCCTCTGAATAAAAATACTGTGGTGTCTGTTTTTATTCTCCTGTAAATCCTAGGAGGAGCATAGGACCGATTCTAATATTTCCTTATCCAGCTACCTTTTCCAGGTGGTTCTCGGTCTACCAAAATTTTGACGAACAATATTGGTTCCAATTTTAGGAAAATCATTCCTAACTATGCACGTTTCTTGCAGCTACAAATCAGATGTGCATGCTGCCGGGGCAGTTGAATCAACCATATTCTGGTTGGTACCACTTGGACAGCTAGTTTCCATCGTTTTTTGATCCATCCTTCATTAGTATAAGTTTCTCAGCAACGCCCCACGCAGTAAGTTATAAGCTTAAGACTGGATCCAGCAAGCGCTGCATATAATAGTGGCCAAATTCACTATGGTGTATGCGTATGATAAATACCACATTCGATTTATCGCTTGGGATACAGACGTTTTTTTATAAACTAGACTTTTTTGGATGTTAATTTTTATAAGCTTTCCTTCTTTACGACCGTATCTTTTTGCAATACCAAATGGCTAAACTACACCACTTCTAGTGAGTACTGTTACATTGTTTTTCCAGCGTAAGGGTAATAGTTGATTTGTGTGGTCGAACTGAGAAATTTTATCATCTTTTTGCAATGTTTCTGGTACCAAAAACGTACAAAGCTTACAATTGTTTCGGTATCTTTCCAGCTAGTAAGAGTAGCGAATTTTGACTTACTGGAAATAGAATATGAAGCCATTTACCTCTTACAAAACATACAAAATGACAAAAATATCGACCAACTGGTGCATAAAATTAATTTGAGTTTAAAAATATGTCAGCAAAACCATTTTTATAGTAAATACTGCACGAATAACTAAGTTAATTGTCAAAACCTCATAAAATAGAGTCAAACGAAACTCACAAAAAGACATAACATATTGGCCCACGGGTAAGTGAAATTACCACCCAAATTTTCACCTCTATAAATCATTTAAGGTGACTTATGTATGATCCCACTAATACACATATGAAAGATTGCACCAAGCGCTATCTGATTGACATATAAAATAATAAAAAATTTTTTTAAAAACATTTTTGTTTTTTTATTAAAAATTATATGATTTTTAGTCCTTCAGGAAAACTCATCTGACAGGTGAGAGGGGAGTGCAAGAAATATTTCCTTCAATTTGTCCATTTATTATGATAAATTTATCATATAAAAAATATTTCCCATATATGAGCCCATGCGCCAAATTGGAGAGCTGGTAAGTGAAATTACCGGCTGGGCAAAAATGGGTTAAAAAATCGAAAAACAAATGCAGTGGCATGTAATGCTTTATGTAATGGGGTAAGACTTTCGAAAATATTTATTTTCAACGCCGAGCTAGTAATGACTAAAAGTGAAGTTATTAGAAATTCAGACTTTTGAATATAGAGCCAAGGAGGATCATCGCACCAGAGCTCACTTTTAAAGTCCGAAGGATGTAGCCCCCGGATTGCTAGATCGGCAAGAGAGTTTAAAGACGAAAATAATGCAATGAAGAACGCCTTTAGTTTTGTGCTAAAAAGAAACATTTTGATAATTTTATCATGCTCAAAATACTCAAATATGACATCATACTGAGATTTAATTCGAAGAAATTTATTTCAAGCAATGAATTTCGATTGCCCTAAAGATTTAGAGTAAGGAAAATCTATTTGAATGATGAATCAATGGTAAATTGGATATTCGAGTTTTTCCTAGTGGATTTTTTGTAAATTTGCGCACAAATTTTATCGGCATTGGAGACTGAGTGGTTATGTGTTATTTTAGGCTGCTCGTTCAGAGGTATTTCTGATAAATACGAGGCAACCGTCAAAGGGTGCAATTATTGCAGAGCTGGCACTGGTCCTGTAAGGATCCATCCAAATTTGGTTTCTTGGCTAATGAGAGAGTCAAAAATATTCTTTTGAACTCCAGCAAGGAGTGTAGGGTATAAGTAGCCGCCAATGAGCAAATCTACTACTGAACTTCGATTGAAACGTGAGTCAGAAAATTCACAGGCAGGTATCCCTGAAAAATCAGAGATGTTAGAATTAAAATATGGGGAATTCTCCCCCTTTTTGAAACCACCAAAGCAATCACTTCGATCGGGTTATTCCTGTATAGTGGAGAGCCGATATGGAAGGAAGCCATTAAAGTTGGTTCGGTATGAACTATGCCATTTTGTCGAGTTATTTGAGCTAAATGGTCTTAGTGGGAAGGTTTAGTAAACGTTGAATGCGTTTTGAAACAAAAGTGCACTCAGACGCTGGGTCAATCAAAGCGCGAGCTTTATAATTGGATCCCATGAAATAAATTTCAATTAAATCCGTGTCAAGAATAACTTTCCTTTTGGCTGGAGTAAAGCATGAAATCATTTTTATTGCAGGGTTTATTGTCGTAGACGAAGTAAGACGAAGTCAGATTTTCAACAGTGGACTGTATAGTAGAGGTATAAGCAACAGCAGAACAATGTGCATCTTCACTTTAATTTTGAAAAGTGTGGTTATTTGAATAACTTTTGTTATTTGAAATTTTTTGACTTATTGGAACATCTTCTCTATGCAACAGTGTATGATGTTTCTTAACCGTGGGTACGTTAGGTTTTTCTATAAGTGCAGTTTGACCAAGTTGTGAAGTGTTTTCAGTGGGTATGTGTGGCAAACGTGTGGTTTGAAGTGCTTCTGATAAGTCGTATAGTTCACTCATTGCTTCCGTGTAGGAACATTCCACAGAATCAAAATCAAAGCTTTCACTGATTCGTCAGATGAATATACGGACACTACTTCATCGTACAATGCTTCATACTCTGCCCAGTATTTTCCGAGAAGAGTTTTGCGCGCTTCTATAAAACCCTTTGTTGGCATGTCCTTCTTTCGCGTATTTATGGAAAATTTCAAAATAACCGATTTTCGGAATGATAATAAGTTTAGCTGTCGTTCCATATTGAATTTATAGCAGGACGAAAAACTGAAAAACAATTACGAAAAACTTTTCGAGTTAGAGATGGACTGCGCAGGGTTAAAATCGTAGCAACTATTCTGTAAAAACGTATTAAAGTTATCACAACAAAATCACAAAATTGCTAAGAGCAGAACTGATCAAAAATATCACAAAACTGCCCTGAGGAAAAAACACGAAAAAGGTTGTATAGGGTGTTTTTTTTTAGAGGTATAGAACTTGGAATTGAAATAAAACACAAGAAAATCGTTTTAATGTCCATCAATTTGGCTTTATTGGAAGGATAATTTTATGCCATTAATGTTTAAATATGATTTCGGGTATGTGGCCGCCGCGGCTGGCTCGAATAAAGCCAATTCTACAGGTCCAATTTTCAACCACTTTTTCGAGCATATGGGGCCGTATGTCGGCAATAACGCCACGAATGTTGGCTTCCAAGTCCCCTAACGTTTCTGGTTTGTTGGCGTAGACGAGCGACTTCACATATCCCCAAAGAAAATAATCCAATGGTGTCAACTCACACGATCTTGGTGGCCAATTGAAAGGTCCATTCCGCGAAATTATGCGCTCATCGAATGTTTCCTTCAATAAATCGATTGTGACGTGCGCTGTGTGGCATGTAGCGCCGTCTTGTTGGAACCACAACTCATCCACATTCATGCCATCCAATTCGGGAACAAAATAGTCGGTTATCATGGCTCTATACCGGTCTCCATTAACGGTAACTGACTCTCCAGCATTATTTCGGAAGAAGTATGGCCCAATGACTCCACCAGCCCATAGAGCACACCAAACAGTCAGTTTTTGTCTATGTAATGGCGTCTCAAGGGTCTCATGTGGATTCTCTTCACTCCAAATGCGGCAATTTTGCTTGTTGACGTAGCCATTCAACCAAAAAATGAGCCTCATCACTGAACAAAACGTTGCGATGAAAATCGAGATCAATCTCATTTTCGGCCCATACACCAAAATCACGACGCATAGCATGGTCTCGCGGCTTTAATTCTTGCACAAGCTGGATCTTGTAAGGTCGCAAGCCAAGATCTTTGCGCAAAATCTTCCACAAAGTTGATGGACAAAGCTCCAATTGCTGTGCACGGTGGCGAATCGATTCATTCGGGTCCTCTTCAACATTTTGCTCTACAGCGGCAATTGTTTCTTCGGTGCGCACTGTTCGACGTCTCTGCGGATGCGTATTATCACATAGAGTAAACGTAGTGCGAAAACGATCCATGGTTAACCGAATTAATTGCTCTGATGGACGATTATGTCGACCATAAAATGGACGGAGCTTGCGGTAAACTTGTTCTTTTGTCAACCTGTTCATGATGAAATGGAAAACCAAACTGAATATAAATGACATTAGAGTTGCCAGATTTGACCACAAAATGCCAGTTTTATCTCTATTCGAAAAACAAACCTCTAAAAAAAACACCCTTTTTTTTTTGTTACTACAAATTGTTTGGTCGGGGACCAAAAATTATACCTTTTAAGGTATTCACAAAAAAAGTAAAAAGGTTACCTTTAACGCCCCTATGGGACACGACGACAGGCGCTTCTGCTTCGCAAGTAGACGATCCTCGCGTTGAATCTGGAATCCCTTTTCGTATTAGTGCGTAGAGCACAGAAAAAAAACCACGTTTTCTAGGTTTTAAGATTCTGCACTTTAGGTTTATTTAATGACTGCGGAACTATATTTAAGTTAAGTTTTAAGGTATTGTTAAGTTAGTTGTAAGTAATTTTAGAAACTTTAAAACACTTTTTATTACAAAATTAAACTTATTAAAAATTAGACGATCTGCTGCAGTTGAAAATTTTTCCGAAGTGAGGTTTTTGATGTCATCCCAAATGACATTTTCATTTCAGCAATAGCACAGCAGAGTGAGTGAGACGGCAACACCGCACATGTAGAAGTCAATACATATTTTAACGAATACGAATTCGCCGTGCGAATGGGTAGGGTTGCCGTTTACCAAGTAATTACAATTAAGTTTGGGGATTTAGAGTTTACGCATTTCCCGCGTAAACAGTCACTGTTAAATAAATCTTCCTCTACTTTCCAGGTGGCTTGTATTGCTAAAGTAGGTGAACATAGTGTGAGGTCTATATTTGTTAATGTGTGGTGGGTACTAAAGTGCGTTGGTGATCAATTGTTTAATAAAATAAGGTGCGATTGATCAATAAATTTGGAAATTATATTTCCTCTCGTATTATTAGGTCGTGACCCCCACTTCTGTTGCCAACTGTTAAAGTCGCCTGTAATTATACAAGGAAAAAGAGTCGAATTAAAAGTATTCGCAAGTATGCGTAAGTCAAATGATTTGGTCGGTGGTATGTAAGTTGAGGAACAGTAAAATTTATTTTAGATTTTATTTCTATGGCTACAACGTCCAGTACTGTTGGTAACGATATTGCTTTGTGTTGGATAGTGTTGTGGATTAAAAGCGCTGCCCCTCCGAAGGAATTTTCAGAAGTGTTGCAATTGAAAATGTTATAGTTAATAGGAATTGGAATATTGCTAAGTGAATGTAAATGTGTTTCTTGTAGAGAAATTATTTTGGGGAGTATTATTTTATAATGATTAGCAAATTATTATAGTTGTTAGTATAGCCATTTATATTCCATTGTATAATGTTAATTGTCATATTTGAGTTGTTAGTTTTGAGAATGATTAACTAAATCTATACTTTATGCTTTATAAATTCTATTATATAAATGTAAGTTTGTTTATATTGGGTGTACAACTTAAAAACCGGAATTTTTTAGCGAAGTTTGATGCTTTATTGTAGAAAAATGTTATAATATATTTTATTCAAAGTATTGTCCATTGGAAGCTACAACATTTCCCCATCTTTCTGGCAATTTATGAATTCCATCCCAAAAAAATTGCGCCGGCTTGGCGGCCAAAAATGAATCGAGCCAATTTTCGATATCTTGAACTTAAGTGAAGCGTATTCCTGATAGGGCATTCTGCATCGATCGGAACAAATGGTAGTCTGATGGTGCAAGGTCTGGGCTATAAAGCGGGTGAGGCAAAAGTTCCCATCCGTTGTTTTCCGTTGTTTTCCAGGTAATTTTTGACTGGGGCAGCAATATGTGGCCGAGCGTTATCGTGGTGGAAAATGATTGACTCATGTCTGGTCGCATACGTTGGCCGCTCTGCCTGGATTTTCTGCGTCAATTGGATCAATTGTTGACGATAGAATTGAGCATTAATGGTTTGGCCACCTGGCAACAGCTCATAATGGATCACACCTAGCTGGTCCTGATCAGGACGTTCTTTGTCTTCGACATAAAAATAACCACTTTTAAACCACTCACGACACCTTGATTCAGCTGGAGCATAGTCCCCATAAACTTCTACAAGAATGCGATGACTTTCGGCAGCTGTTTTCTTTGCACAAAAATGACCCACTAGAACCCCCCCGATATTGCTGTCTTTTCCTCCAATTTTCGAAGTTATTCATCGTGAAAAATAATAATGATGCACACAAGATAAAATTGTTTTGTTGACTGATTTTGACAGCTGTCAAATGTACCTTCAAAATGACATATATATAAAGTTCAAGCTTTCACGATATTTGTTAGTACGGACATCCACCGTCAAATTCCGGTTTTTAAGTTGTACACCCAATATAAACTAATAGTCGTCTAGAGCCATTTCGCTCTCTTCTTCAAGTGCACTGTTGTTTTTGTTATTATATACGGAGTGCCTCTCTTCACAATTCCGGAAAAATTGAGTTTATGGTAGTTATAGCTAGCTATATATGTCCTCTTTTTATATTGAAATTTACAGACTCGTTAGACCACGATTTCATCAAAAATTACTCAAAAGAACTTTTCATGAAAAACATTTTTACAAAAATGATTTTTTTGAAAGTGGAATAAGTCCATTTTTTCATCTACTGCTATGCAGAAGATTTTGCTTTTAAATCAATTTAAAAATATTGGCAAGCTTATTAAACCGGTGTTAAGTGTTAACCACTGTAAATTAATCAAATTTTGTTATGCTGTAAAAATTTTTACAAGTGTAATAGAAAATAGTTGAGTTTTTTTGGTCTGAATGGACTTATTCCGCTTTCATTTATAATAAATTTAAAAATTTGTTATACTTTTGTATGACTTTTTCCATTTTTACTAATTTGTAAATTAAAGCAAAGGAAAATTAAAACTTAGAAAAATTTACCTTAAAAAACTGTTCTTTCTTCTCATTTTGCTCAAGTAGGGCTCTGAAAATTAGTTGCAACAACAACAAAAACAAAAAGTTCTTGTTCTTTTATTAAAATTATTATAAGTTGGGAACCCCTGAAAGGATTTTAATGATATTAGTGTCATAGAAAAGATATGTTAACTTGCTACAAAATTAAACTACAAAAAATTTTAATTCGAGTCGTGGTTTTAGAGATATTGCAGATTTTCAGAAATTTTGACAATTTTTTTATTTTAAACCACTATTTTTCCAAAAACTTTATGCATAGTTTTAGTAACATATTATAAAAGCCCAATTTATTTGCTTTCATTTGACATGTAATTTGTACCTGATTTCCTGCATTATCATATTTTTTAAAGGAAAACAAAAAGTAAGTTATTGGAAAACATTGGAAGAGTCTACAGGAATCGAAAACTATCTAAAAACATCGTTATTATTGTTATTTTTGTAGTTGGTATTATTATTGTTCTTGTAATGTTTTCCTAAATTTAATGAAAACTTCTTTGGTTCACTTTAAAAAAATATGATAATGCAGTAAATTAGGTACAAATAACATGTCAAACGAAAGCAAATAAATTGGACTTTTATAATATGTTACTAAAACTATGCATTAATGACACAGTTTTTGGAAAAATAGTGGTTTAAAAAAAAAAAAAAAAAATGTCAAAATTTCTGAAAATCTGCAATATCTCTAAAACCACGGCTCGGATTAAAATTTTTCGTAGGTTGATTTTGTAGCAAGTTATCATATCTTTTGTATGACACTAATATTATTAAAATCCTTTCAGGGGTTCCCAACTTATAATAATTTTTATAAAAGATATATCTCAATCTTCCGATGGCTATATCTCCGAAAGTAGGTCCGACAAGAACCTTTTGTTTTTGTTGTTGTTGTAACAAATTTTCAAAGCCCTACTTGAGCAAAAAGAAAAGAAAAGAAACAACAACAGTTTTTAAAGTAAAATTAAAGTTTTAATTTTCCTTAGCTTTAATTTACAAAATATTTTGTGAGTAAAAATGGAATAAGTAATACAAAAGTATAACAAATTTTTAAATTTATTATAAATGAAAGTGGAATAATCTATGCTAAAAGTTAAATAGTCAATTTTGACCTGTGGTGGGTCCCGAAACTAGTAACGCAAACCAGCCTTCCGATATATTTTTTTGTTTTTTTTATTTATGTGTATTTTTTGCCTTGTTTTTTGTGTTTTTATAGTTGTTTTACTCAAAAACACTGAACGGTAAGCTCCAACCATCAATGTATTTTCATTGTTGGTAGCTAATAATGAAAGTGGAATAATTCCATTCAGACCAAAAAAACTCAACTATTTTCTATTACACTTCTAAAAATTTTTACAGCATAACAAAATTTGATTAATTTACAGTGCTAAACACTTAACACCGGTTTAGTAACGCTTGCCAATATTTTTAAACTGAGTCGTACGCAAACCCTTTAATATCTCAGTTTATGAAAAAGTGGACTTATTCCACTTTCAAAAAAACCCATTCATATGTATTGGGTACAACTTAAAAACAGGAATTTTTTAGCGAAATTTGATGCTTTATTGTGGAAAAATGTTACAATATATTTTATTCAAAGTATTGTCCATTGGAAGCTACAACATTTCCCCATCTTTCAGGCAATTTATGAATTCCATCCCAAGAAAATTGCGCCGGCTTGGCGGCCAAAAATGAATCTATCCAATTTTCGATATCTTGACTTAAGTGAAGCGTATTCCTGATAGGACATTCTGCATCGATCGGAACAAATGGTAGTCTGATGGTGCAAGGTCTGGGCTATAAAGCGGGTGAGGCAAAATTTCCCATCCGTTGTTTTCCAGGTAGCAATATGTGGCCGAGCGTTGTCATGATGAAAAATTATTGCTTCGTGTCTGGTCGCATTTTCCGGGCGTTTTTCGATGATGGCACGCTTCAAACGTATTAATTGTGTTCGATAGAGGTCACCTGTGAGCATTACAGAGCATTACCTTGGCACCATGGATATTTGTCTTTGGCTGGGAAGGTCCTGGTTGTCCGGGCTTCATATATGAATGTTTGCGTTTCGGGTTGTCGTAATGGATCCATTTTTCATCCCCAGTCACGAATCGATGTAAAAATGACTTTTGGCAGCAGCTTTCTTTGCAAAAAAATGACCCAACAGAACCTCCCGCAAATGCTGTCTTTTTCTCCAATTTCCGAAGTTATTCTTCGTGAAAATTAATAATGATGCACACAAGATAAAATTGTTTTGTTGACTGATTTTGACAGCTGTCAAATGTACCTTCAAAATGACATATTAAGTTCGAGCTTTCACGATATTTGTTAGTACGGACATCCATCGTCAAATTCCGGTTTTTAAGTTGTACACCCAATATCTTTAGAATATATTTTGACTTTAGTGTCTGATAAGCTTGCAATGCTCATCTGTCGTTCTGGTAAGGGTGGTGGATTACCACAATGCTGAGCGCATGCGGGGATATCTGTATTATTTTTCTCTTTGCATTGGTAATTTAAAGAGAGTTGGTTTTGGTACTTATACGCCTGTACTGTTGATCTTGGTGTGTATGTTGTTGTTGTTGTTGTAACATTTGTACTTGTTGTAGGTATATCTGTGGTAGATCGGTTACTGGTGGATGAGAGAGATGCTGTGGATCGAACAGCAGCAGAATATGGGGCAGACTTTGGTGTATGCATTTTGGTTACAGTTATCCCTGTACCTCGTCAGGATTTCGAGGTATATTAACCTAAATGTGCAAAAAACGACGTTTTTGCTGTTTTCCAAATTCGGTTCAAGGTCGCAAGGATTTTTTCTGCTCTACTCCGTAAAATACACTAAAATATCTTGCTTTTTACCTTTCCAAAAATGTGGTGAATGTTCATCAACGATTTTTCCTTGGAAAGTAATGGCCACTCTAAGATGACATCATGAGATAAAACGGATATAGCGGTAGGGTTTGGACTTACGCCATCTGGAGAAATAAGGCCAAAAAATTATAAATTACTCTTGGTATGAATTTTGGGTATTTCATGATGTCATCTTAGAGTGGCCATAACTTTGCAAAGAAAAATCATAGATGAACATTCACCACTTTTTTGGAAAGGAAAAAAGCAAGATATTCTAGTGTATTTTACGGAATAGAGCAGAAAAAATCCTTGCGACCTTGAACCTGATTTGAAAACAGCATAAACGTAGTTTTTTGCACATTTAGGTTAATATACCTCGAAATCCTGACGAGGTACAGGGATTCTTTGGCCTGTTTTGGAATCAGTACAATAAAATCTATTGGAATCATTTTTTTTAAACTAGGAAAAATTAACGTTCCAGGTTTATCCGCACATCAGTTAAAGTGGTGCAAAACTGTCAACATGTTTTCGAAATGGTTTTTTGTTCATTATTTTTTTATGGTATGAAGTTCGTTAAAAATGTTCACATATTTGAATAGAGGAAAGGTTAAGCTTCCGTTGGTCGTGTAATCAGAACGGACGCTATAGCAGTACTAAGTCGAAAATAGCAAACATGTTGACAGTTTTGCTTCTTAGAGTATATAAAATAAATAAGTAGGGGAAGAGTACCGCCAGCGGGCAGGATTCGGGTGTGGGCATCCCCCGTAACTTTTGACAGAAAGCAAATGCGGCACGAAGTTTTTGTACATTTACCTGAGCAAACAGACGCATTTGCTTGATCCTGAGAAGAAAATAATTTTTCAATAAGTGAAAAAAAAACACAAACACAAAAGTTTTTTTCAATAATTTTCTAAGTGCGATAAATCGAAGTGTTAAATTTTTGGTGAGAAGAGATTCTAATACTTTTTATCATCTGACTCACCATTTTCATCAATAAGCCTCCTAAGTGAAAAGTAATTGAAACCACGCGGATTACGGAACAGGCCTAAACGTGTGTAATAACTTGTTTCCTGTTCTATTTCCGTTTTTTTGTCGTTTTTTATAGTTATGTTTTTTAAAAGCAGGGGTAGGACATGCCACGTTTGTGACATTTGGGGTATATTTGCAAACTTTCACAGTAGACCAATAACACTGTGCTCGAATCGGAGCAATTTTTTTTTCTAACATTGAAGGGACCCATGTAGTAAACATAATTCGGGTATGCTGATTTTAATGGTCATAGTCATTTTTATGTTTTGGCTCTTGTTTTTAAGAAATTCAAGTTTGAAAATATGGTCCCAAACGTGGCACTCGGCACTCCCTGGTAGTACATTTATTTTATTATATGAATGAAACAATTTTTTTGAAGGATTTGTATACGTGTACATAACTCTAAAAACGTTCGGAAAAATTTTAAACCCAAAAGCGTTTTTCACAAAGAGCGATTAATTACAAAATTGTCACAAACGTGGCGCATCAAAAATGTCACAAACGTGGCACTTTTATCACTTTGCAAAAAACATATTTTGATATAAAATTTGAGTATATGGGCATATCCGAAAATAATCTGACCCATAATATTTTTTTCACATGTTCAATAACCGAATGTGGTGGAATATATTCCTAGATGTATAAAATAAAATTCCAAATAGGTGAACAAAAAAATTCCGACCCAAGAGGGTGTCAGGAGGTCGTTTTATCTAAAAATTTTGGGAAAATCGAGATTTCCGATAATATACGGGAGAGCACATATTTCAGAAGCAGTAGATATACCGGGTACCTTTCCAAATATTCTGAAGTAAAATTTAGAAAAATCGTATGTGGGTCGTGGCGACAAAATGGGTTAAAAAGTCTAAATCACTTATTATGACCACATAACAGGTCCTAAAATTCTGAAAAAATTCTAGCAAATTCTTTGATGAAAAATAAATTGATTTTGTTTGTGATGTTTTTTTAATTCAAGCGCCCCCTGCCGAGTAAAAAATGAAAATCCAAACATTTGGGTTAGAAACATGCGGCGATATACGATAGAGCACTCCTTAGCGACACATAATGCAAGATAGCATGATACGTGTATCTAACAAATATTCCGTAATATATTTCAGAAAAATCGTATGTGGGTCGTGGCGACAGAATGGGTTAAAAAGTCTAAATCGCTCTTCACGGCTACAGGTCCAAAAATTCTGAAAAAATTCAAGCAATTTCCTTGACAAAAAAAAAATCGAATTTGCTTGTTTTTTTTGATTTAAGCCCCCCATGCCGAGTAAAAAAGAAGATGTGTAGTTGAAGGCTATTAATTATGTTTTTAATACAAACATTTTTCTACACCGTCAAAATCCTGAGTAATCCTTGCTCAAAAGTGAAAAAAATCACTGTTTTGACATTTACTTAAAGCTATACAACAAAAACAACAACTAGTAAAATTAATTTTTGTAAAAAGATATGGATAGTCAAATTTATTATCAACAAGACACACCTTAACCGTTTTGCAATTGGATCCTTACTTTCCGAGTTATAAGCGTTTAAAGTAAGGTTATCTTTCGATAAAATACAAAGGATTTTTCGAGACCGAAAAATTACAAAAAACAAGATTTATTTTTTTTATCAATAACATATTTAATGACAAAAATTTCAAGACCTTGCCGACAGACCATAATCGCACGAAAAATATCAGCTCTATTCTAGATTTAGTGAATAAGCCTACTAAACTTACTGCCTTGCAAATTAACAGAATCAAAATTTCATCTGTTCATTCACTAAATCTACAATAGAGCCTCATTTTTTCATCCGATTTTAGTCTGCAAGGGCTCAAAATTTGTGTGATAAAATATATTTTTGCTAAAAATAATAAAACTTACCATTTTTGTTAATTTTTTGGTCCGGAAAATCCTTTGTAAGTTATTGAGAGGTATCCTTTCTTTAAAGGCTTATAACTCGGAAACTGGAAATCCAATTGAAAAACAGTAAATTATGTCTTGTTGATAATAAATTTGGCTGTCTGAATCCATTGACAAAAATTAATTTTACAGTGTTTTTTTTTCACTTTTGAGCAAGGATAACTAAGGATTCTGATGTAATAGAAAAAAATTAAGATCAGATTCGTAATTAGGAGATCCTCATCCAGCATAAACGGCTATAAAAAGGAGGACAGAAAACCATAAATGATCTTTAGAAATGGACCACCGGAGCCACGACACTGGTGGAATTTAGTCTTGAAGTGTAAATTTGTCATTAAATGCAATATATTTGTCTCTCATCAAAATGCTTCAAAACCATAATTTTTCCGTACTGTGGCTAAAATGTCACAAACGTGGCAATTTGGTCGCAAACGTGCCAGCAAAATTTCTTAATTTCGACCTCAAAACCGTAAATTCAAAAAAATTATCTGCCAATTTTATAACTCGAAAAAGCACAGTTATCTCTAAGCATCACAAATACAGCTTGCAGTATACATTTTTAAAAATTT
Source organism: Calliopum simillimum (assembly GCA_951812925.1). Lineage (NCBI taxonomy): Eukaryota > Metazoa > Arthropoda > Insecta > Diptera > Lauxaniidae > Calliopum > Calliopum simillimum. Next base: position 79,766,190 of record OX638372.1, on the reverse strand, counting down.
TGATTGCATTGGTTGGCGCTCTCTTGTCTAAATATTTATAATTTTTGCATAGAGCTTGCACTCAATTCTTTCACAGGCCCAGAACCTTTCTGTGGAGTGAACAATAGCTTTAAAAATAACTTAATTTTGGAATGGGAAGAGAATAGCCTGATCGATCTCTGGAGAGCCCATGAAGGCATACGACAAGCGAAAAGGTTAAAATCCACAACATGTTAAGGTAGAAGCTGTTTTAAATCTCAGCAGAAAAAATATTAAAACTTACAGTGAAATAATGACAGGTAACTGTAAACTCAATTATCACCTAAAAAAGATGGGCTTGGTAGACGATGATTCCTGTAGACTCTGCTTAGAGGACTTGGAAACAGCAGAGCATGTGCTATGTACATGCCTGCTGCGTTTAGACGCAGAAAATAAGTACCGAGGTGCCGAGATTTTAGATACAGATGACATACAATAGGTCAAAGCCAAAGTCGTACACCAACAAACTATTTTTCAATGCCCCAAAACTAAGTACTCAAAAATAATTTAAGAAATTTGAAGTACATTTTTAAATAGCCTATTAAATCCTTCAATTTAAACAAAAAACGATACTTGAAATTTTCCGTTGCTTTTGAAAATAAATAAAAAGTTACAGAAATCAAGCATATTCAGTACCAAAGCCAAAGTCGTGCACCTTAACAAAATTATAATTTTTACATGATTTCAGTAATAAGTGTACATTATTTTGTTTTTATTTGTCATGTCTAGCTAGTCCTTTTGGCATTCTTTGAATTAGTTTTTCATAATAGCTCGGATAAACTTTTTCCCATTTTCCATGAATACCCTTTTCAGTTCAGTTTTTGAACAAATATTGTGCTGGCGAACTTTTGCGTCCAGATAATTCCACAAGATTTTAATAGCATTTATATCTGGACCCTGCGCCAGTGTTACAAATACATTGGATCAGTTGTATTGAATCCATGATCTCATATTATAAGAAATATGTTCAAAATTGTTATCTTATAAGATAATTATTAAAAGTACCTATTACTACATTGACCAAGATTATCCTTATATTGCAATAAATTTAGTCTCTAAATGTTCAAATACATCTTATGATAATTACTACTATCAACAAAATGGAGTATTCCAGGCTCAGCTGCTAAAAAAGAGCCCCAAACCATTAGTGAACCACCTTAATGTTTTACATTTGGTCAAACGTTTTTATTTAATAAAGAAGAAGCATCAAGAGGCTCGGTTGCTGTTTGCTAAAACTCACTGCTCTAAAGATTTTTTTCTTTTGGAAAAATGTCCTCTTCCTGAATCAAAGTAAGATTAATATTTTTGGATCAGACGGCAGACCATACATATGGAGAAAACCAACTGAAGCACTTTGTTTGAAAACCTTAAACCATATGCAAAACATGACGGTGGTTCACTAATGGTTTGGGGCTCTTTTTCAGGAGCTGGGCCTGGAATACTCCATTTTGTTGATAGTAGTAAGGATCATAAGATGTATTTGAACATTTAAAGACTAAATTTATTGCGATATAAGGAAAAACTTGGTTAATGTAGTAAAAGGTACTTTTAATAAGATAACGATTTCAAACATATTTCTTGTAATATGAGATGTTGGATTCAATACAACTGTCCCAATGTATACGTAACAGTAGCGCAGGGTCCATATATAATTGCTATTAAAATCTTGTTGAATTATCTGGACGCAAAAGTTTGCCAGCACAATATTTCTTCAAAAATTTAACTGAAAAGGGTATTCATGGAAAAAGGGAAAAAATTTATCCGAGCTATTGTGAAAAACTAATTCAATGGATGCCAAATAAAAACAAAATAATGTATAAAAACAAAATAATGTACACTAATTACTAAACTCATGTAAAAATTATAAATTTGTTAAGGTGTACGACTTTGGCTTTGGTACTGAATATGCTTGATTTCTGTAACTTTTTATTTATTTTCAAAAGCAACGGAAAATTTCAAGTATGGTTTTTTGTTTAAATTGAAGGATTTAATAGGCTATTTAAAAATGTACTTCAAATTTCTTAAATTATTTTTGAGTACTTAGTTTTGGGGCATTGAAAAATAGTTTGTTGGTGTACGACTTTGGCTTTAACCTACTGTAGGTAAAATTAATCCCATGGCAGTGACTAGATTTATAGATAGTCTGGAACTGTTTTGATAGGGAAAGAGGCTGTACAAAAGATCTTTCAGGTCGAAGTACAATCTACAATAGAGTGGTCCAAATTTTGTATGGAAAAACCATAAGCGTTAAAAAGTCTAGGTCCGCGCGACTTTTCTGAATCCTTGGATCCTGCTGATTACAAAAAGTGCTTTGGAACCAAACAAAAATTGCGTTTAGATATTCCGCAACGAGCTTGAATGTACTTTTTTAGGAATTTTTGAGTACTTTTAATTTAAACGCTATATCTTTTTAACCAGATAAGGTATTTGCAAAAATTAAATTGCGTTTTTTTTTAAATATTTTGAGCCAAATTCTGCATCAATAATAGTTAACCTACTGTTTCCCAATAGCTTCACTTTACTTACTTAAACCCGTAAGGTGTACTCAAATTTGGCCAGAAAAAAAACTTTGAGTTTAAAATTTTCATGTTGAAACCGAAACAACAATAGTCATTTGCGATGTATGCGTTCATGAAGACTCTAAATCCGGTCTCAGAAGTACTCTACCTTATTTGGTTTTAGAGATATCCTAACCTAAAAATGCAAAAATCACCGTTTTTGATATTTTTGAGGCTGTTATATCAAGACATGTTAACTTTCAGCATGGTATTGAAATTAAAAGTGACAGCCTTTTTCTTCAAAACACAATTTTAATTGTATCAATATCTCTTTGTTCCTCCAAAAAATCGTAAGTAGAAATAACAAAAAAACTTGTTTTTTGCACTTTTTCCATTTTTTAGGCTAGAATTACTCCGAGAATAAAAAAGATATCGGTATAATTTAAATTGAATTTTAAAGAAACAAACTGGCACTTTTAACCACTATACCATTTTTTGTGGTTGGAATTAACCTTGGCTTGTAATATCACTTTAAAAAGAGCAAAAACGGTGTTTCTTATACTTTTATGTTAAACTATCTCCGTACAAGATACAGCAATTTTGAGACTGAATTCGGAATCAGCATCAACAAATACATCATGTTTCTTATACTTTTATGTTAAAATATCTCCGTACAAGATACAGCAATTTTGAGACTGAATTCGGAATCAGCATCAACAAATACATCGAAAATGGCTATTTTAGTTTCTTTTCGATTTATTTATTTTTTTGGTTTCCTTAGAAGATCTATGTAAACTATCTGTTAACTTATTTTACCAAAAATAACATGAAGTGGCAAGGTTTCTATATTGCGAAGAATGTTGTTTTACTCAGAAGATGAAGAACTAATGATTTTATAAGAAAAAAGTGGTATCTTACGTCATCCCATTAAGATATCTTATTTTAATGCCTTGAAAACATGAAAATTAATTTTTTTTAAGTCCAATTTAATTATACTTAATTGTTTTTAGTGAGTAAAAGTAATACTAATTGCTTAGTTGTTGAAATTATTTTAAAGATTAATTAATGCATAAAAATATAAAAATTTAAAAAAAAAATTTGCTAGAGCAAAATAAGAAAAAAATCGATTCTTCAAAGTGCATACACCACAAAAAATTAACAAATTTTGAAGTTTACAGTGCCGCTAAAAAAAATTGGGAAAGTGTAGATTAATTATTATTAATGGAGAATATGGTTCAAAATATTTTTAAACAAATGCGATTTTATTTTTGCAAATACCTTATCTGGTTAAAAAGATATAGCGTTTAAATTATCAGAAGTACTCAAAAACTCAAAAATTCCTAAAAAAGTACCTTCAAGCTCGTTGCGGAATATCTAAACGCAATTTTTTTTTAGTTCCAAAGCATTTTTTGTAATCAGCAGGATCTAAGAATTCAGAAAAGTCGCGCGCACCTTGAATTTTTAACACTTTCGGATTTTGGACCACTCTAATCTACAATCTTGTACAGCTTTCTTGAGTGAAATAAATAAAATAATGCCTCCAGTATGGAATTTTGAAGATTTTGCTTGTATAAGATATGCCACGTCTTCTTGTTCACATTTTGCTAGTTTTTGATCATAATTATTTCTAGCTTTTGTGTGCAAATGTGTTATTCTTATAAATTTTTCGGATATTAATTTTTAATTGAACTTTTAGTCATTGCAAAGGTCGATAACATATAAATCTATCAATGCATTGTGTCTTTCGCCACAAAGATTCATCAGACTATTTTTGTTGTAATTATAATTATATTTATTTTACTAAATTAATTATAATTGAAAAATTGCAAGTTGAAAAACTTTTTATGTTTTGGCCTGGGCGGGAGTTGAACCAGGGACCTCCCGGTTGGTAGCACAAGCCGTTAACCAATGCACCAGCCTTGCCCAGCTGAAAATATCTCGCGCAATTTCAATCCAATTTCCATTCTAAAGACCATGTTTAAAAGCTTTTAGTTTTTTCATTAGTTTCTAATAAAATTTTTGGGTATATTTTAAAACCAAACAATAAAAGGTCGCTTTTTCATGATACACAATTATTTTTAACAAATTTCGGCCTCTAGCGGAAAACCGTTTACTTTTGGAATCAAGATTTCAAAACAAAACTATAGGAAAGCAGATTTCCTACATTTATTGAGCTCTAAAGCTTTTGTGTGTCTCTTGTATCTTGAGTTATAGGAAAAAACCGTTTTTTGAATCAAAAAATTTTAACTTCTTCCGGGACTTCCATAGGGCAAACTTCACTGTAGAGCAATGAAAAAAAAACAAAAAATGTAGAAAATTAATCCTTTTCAAAGATTTAGGACGAATTACTACCAATAGTTTCGTGGTTTTTGAGATAAAATAAAAAAACTGCGAAAAAACCTTCATTCAAGCCCCGGGCGGGCCATCTTTTCGGGGGTTTTGACCAAAACTAAGTATGCAATCTTTGTAATAAGGCCTGCTCCTAAGATAATCTTTGATGCAACCTATAATTTTCCCATTATTTCGAAAAAGTGCTGCACCCTAATAATCACATATACAAATTTTTTTATTTCTAGTGTTTCGGACAATTCAAAATTGAATAGCATGGATAGCAAAAATTTAGCGATCTGTTGGTGGCCAACTTTGATTCCAATTGATTTTACTGACATGGCGCACTTCGAACAATTAAGGCCATACTTAGAAGATATAGTCCAAACAATGATTGATCAATATCCGTATCTATTTTGTGGTAAAGATGCTTTTGTTATGGTGTAAAATATTTTTAATTAATCTAAGCTAATGAATATGTATTGTATTTATGTATGTTTATTGTTGTGTGAATTAGATTAATATGAGAATTAATGGTCTTAGAGATTATTGTAAATCACAATTCATTTACTAAATGTTTTATATTCCTAAAAACTATGTGTGTTAGTTAACAAGCAAATTTCAATATTTTTGTGAGTAATGCATTTTTTAATCGAGTGAAAGTGTAATGTAATTAAAAATATTTTCAATAATAAATACAAAAATGTATCGTGAGAACTATATTTGTTTCAATTACACTAGTTTACAGCAAAAAGGTAAGATCATGCTATTATATTTATTTGGAAATTTTTGCTTCAACCCTAATGGGATTTTCTGGACCGAACGAATAAAAAAGTTCAAGATTTATCATTTTTATCAACATGGGCTCGAAATTTTTGTGATAAAATATAAATCTTGAACTTTTTTATTTGTTTAGTTCAGAAAATGTTAACGGGGTAAAGGTTCTGAAAATCATCGAAATTTGTTTGAAATTCGAATTCACTTCAGATTGGCTATCACCAAATAGGTCATTGTTGAAAGGCAATTTATTTGCGTTTTTATACCATACACTCGTTTTAACTTGGTTTTACCTCGATGTCGGGGTCCAAATATACAGAAAAAGTTTTTTTTTAAATTGGTTATCGAGCTAATCGATTTTCAGAGTCGAATTTCAATTACCAAACGGCCTTCACATTGTTTCTGCATCAAAAAGAAAGGCTTGACAAAAATTAACTGAAGAACCGAGTATGCAGTTATTTTCCCATTTATTTGCAGATTCAAAAATTGTATTTTTGAAAATTGTTCCTGATCGCGTTAACAAGATATTGTATTTTTAAAAATTGTTTTCGAACATTTTAATAAAAAAGTGAATTTTTGCGTTTTTTTAGATAATTGGCAACAAACGAAAACAAGGAAAATCATTTTCAATATAAATTTTAATGTTGAATCCGAATCCGGCCTTAGAAGTGCTATATCCCAATTGAATAAAAAAAACTGAATTGAATTTGATGCTTTATGAAAAAATATTGAGAAAATAATTATTATTACAATTGAATAAAAAAAAAACTGAATTGAATTTGCTTGCTTTATGAACACATATTGAGAAAATAATTAGTTTGAATTTTCACTCATAGGTGGTAGGTAGGTAAGTTATTATTACAATTGAATAAAAAAAAAACTGAATTGAATTTACTTGCTTTATGTAAAAATATTGAGAAAATAATAAGTGTGAATTTTCACCCCTAGGTGGTAGGTAGGTAAGTTATTATTATTATTACAATTGAATAAAAAAAAACTGAATTGAATTTGCTTGCTTTATGAAAAAATATTTAAAAAATTAATAAGTTTGAATTTGCTTGCTTTATGAAAAAATATTGAGAAAATAATTAGTTTGAATTTTCACCCCTAGGTGGTAGGTAGGTAAGTTATTATTACAATTGAATAAAAAAAAAACTGAATTGAATTTGCTTGCTTTATGAAAAAATATTGAGAAAATAATAAGTGTAAATTTTCACCCCTAGGTGGTGGGTAGGTAAGTAATTATTATTATTACAATTGAATAAAAAAAAACTGAATTGAATAGCTTGCTTTATGGAAAAATATTGAGAAAATAATTAGTTTTAATTTTCACCCCTAGGTGGTAGGTAAGTTATTATTATTATTACAATTGAATAAAAAAAAAAACTGAATTGAATTGCTCGCTTTATGAAAAATATTTAGAAAATAATTAGTTTGAATTTTCACCCTAGGTGGTAGGTAGGTAAGTTATTATCATTACTACAATTGAATAAAAAAAACTGAATTGAATTTGCTTGCTTTATGAACAAATATTGAGAAAATAATTAGTTTGAATTTTCACCCCTAGGTGGTAGGTAGGTAGGTAAGATATTATTATTATTACAATTGAATAAAAAACAAACTGAATTGAATTGCTTGCTTTATGAAAAATATTTAGAAAATAATTAGTTTGAATTTTCACCGCTAGGTGGTAGGTAGGTAAGTTATTATTATCATTACAATTGAATAAAAAAAAAACTGAATTGAATTGCTTGCTTTATGAAAAAATATTGAGAAAATAATTTGAATTTTCACCCCTAGGTGGTAGGTAGGTAAGTTATTGTTATTATTACAATTGAATAAAAAAAAACTGAATTGAATTGCTTGCTTTATGACAAAATATTGAGAAAATAATTAGTTTGAACTTTCACCCCTAGGTGGTAGGTAGGTAAGTTATTATCATTGCAATTGAATAAAAAAAAATCTGAATTGAATTTTCTTGCTTTATGAAAAAATATTAAGAAAATAATTAGTTTGAATTTTCACCCCTAGGTGGTAGGTAGGTAAGTTATTATCATTGCAATTGAATAAAAAAAATCTGAATTGAATTTGCTTGCTTTATGAAAAATATTAAGAAAATAATTAGTTTGAATTTTCACCCCTAGGTGGTAGGTAAGTAAGTTATTATTATTATTACAATTGAATAAAAAAAAACTGAATTGCTGTTTTTTTCGCTTTTTATTTCAAGTTAATTTTAAATAAATAAAAAATGGCAATCAAATATATAAATCAATCAGTAAGTAATTTTTTGATTTATATTTAAGATCATACCCATCCATACATAGATAGGACCCCACGGCACGCTTAATTTTTATTTCAAATTTTTTAAAGAGGAAAAAATGAATGAATGAATGGGTAAGTAAAGTAATAATTGATTGCATTTTTTTATTTTTAGCGACGAACTCTGGCTTTAAGTAAAATTAATTGAAATGAGAAATATATCACAAACGAATTTAGAGTTATAACTCTCACTTTTTGCGATTTTGAGATTTTTGCAGTTACGTATGTATATCATTGTGTTGTGTGTGTGGGCTTTCTTTCCTTTATCCTTGTGGAAAAAAACTGTGATTGATTGATTATTGATTGATTGTCAAAATACCACTAAAAACTAAAATAATTTTTGATATTAAGAAAAATCCTATCTCCAAACTGTAATTTTTTCTCTCCGATGAATATTCAAATAAGTCACATTTAAAAAAAAAACATCGTTTTTCGCGTTTTCTTCGCATTTCATGACTTTTTGCGACATTAAAGTGAACAAATTTGGTAACACACACCAAAACTCCGCTCTTGTTTGTCGGAACCAAAAACTCAAAAAAAAAATAAAAATTCGTTTTTTCAAGTTTTCTACGTCTACGCGTTGTTTCATGGCTTTTTACGACATTTTGTGGAGAAAAATTCAAAAAATGTACTACATACATACGTCGTTTATTTCAAAAAGTAGTGGAATTCTATATAAGGGCAAAAAGTAAATTGGCTAGGATTTTGTTTTTAACCAATTTTATTGGTTATAAATTATGTTAAAATATACTATAGGTAAAAATATTGTATGTATCGTTATATCAAAATAGCAGCCAATCCTAAACTAATCACTTTATGCATTTCACAACAATTGGAAAAATGGAGATAGGACTATAGCGCTCAAAGGTATCGACAAGAATTAAGCGATTACCATATGTGACCTGGTCTATGAAAAGGGTGCTTAAGTGTCAAAAAAAAAATTTTTCCAATTTTTTGCCGATTGAATAGCTTGCTTCATGGAAAAATATTGAGAAAATAATTAGTTTTAATTTTCACCCCTAGGTGGTAGGTAAGTTATTATTATTATTACAATTGAATAAAAAAAAAAACTGAATTGCATTGCTCGCTTTATGAAAAATATTTAGAAAATAATTAGTTTGAATTTTCACCCTAGGTGGTAGGTAGGTAAGTTATTATCATTACTACAATTGAATAAAAAAAACTGAATTGAATTTGCTTGCTTTATGAACAAATATTGAGAAAATAATTAGTTTGAATTTTCACCCCTAGGTGGTAGGTAGGTAGGTAAGATATTATTATTATTACAATTGAATAAAAAAAAAACTGAATTGAATTGCTTGCTTTATGAAAAATATTTAGAAAATAATTAGTTTGAATTTTCACCGCTAGGTGGTAGGTAGGTAAGTTATTATTATCATTACAATTGAATAAAAAAAAACTGAATTGAATTGCTTGCTTTATGAAAAAATATTGAGAAAATAATTTGAATTTTCACCCCTAGGTGGTAGGTAGGTAAGTTATTGTTATTATTACAATTGAATAAAAAAAAACTGAATTGAATTGCTTGCTTTATGACAAAATATTGAGAAAATAATTAGTTTGAATTTTCACCCCTAGGTGGTAGGTAGGTAAGTTATTATCATTGCAATTGAATAAAAAAAAATCTGAATTGAATTTGCTTGCTTTATGAAAAAATATTAAGAAAATAATTAGTTTGAATTTTCACCCCTAGGTGGTAGGTAGGTAAGTTATTATCATTGCAATTGAATAAAAAAAATCTGAATTGAATTTGCTTGCTTTATGAAAAAATATTAAGAAAATAATTAGTTTGAATTTTCACCCCTAGGTGGTAGGTAGGTAAGTTATTATTATTATTACAACCCAGTGTGCCAGACGGTTCAAATCTTCGCTTTTTTATCCGTTACGGATCCGTTACTGATCCGTTGGCGGGAGAGATTCCCAAAAAAAAAACGAATCGTTTATTTTTTTGGAATTTCTCCCGCAAACGGATCAGTAACGGATCCGTAACGGGTAAAAAAGCGAAGATATGAACCGTCTGGCACACTGGGAATTGAATAAAAAAAAACTGAATTGCTGTTTTTTTCGCTTTTTATTTCAAGTTAATTTTAAATAAATAAAAAATGGCAATCAAATAAATAAATCAATCAGTAAGTAATTTTTTGATTTATATTTAAGATCATACCCATCCATACATAGATAGGACCCCACGGCACGCTTAATTTTTATTTCAAATTTTTTAAAGAGGAAAAAATGAATGAATGAATGGGTAAGTAAAGTAATAGTTGATTGCATTTTTTTATTTTTAGCGACGAACTCTGGCTTTAAGTAAAATTAATTGAAATGAGAAATATATCACAAACGAATTTAGAGTTATAACTCTCACTTTTTGCGATTTTGAGATTTTTGCAGTTATGTATGTATATCATTGTGTTGTGTGTGGGCTTTCTTTCCTTTATCCTTGTGGAAAAAAACTGTGATTGATTGATTATTGATTGATTGTCAAAATACCACTAAAAACTAAAATAATTTTTGATATTAAGAAAAATCCTATCTCCAAACTGTAATTTTTTCTCTCCGATGAATATTCAAATAAGTCACATTTAAAAAAAACGTTTTTCGCGTTTTCTTCGCATTTCATGACTTTTTGCGACATTAAAGTGAACAAATTTGGTAACACACACCAAAGCTCCGCTCTTGTTTGTCGGAACCAAAAACTCAAAAAAAAAATAAAAATTCGTTTTTTCAAGTTTTCTACGTCTACGCGTTGTTTCATGGCTTTTTACGACATTTTGTGGAGAAAAATTCAAAAAATGTACTACATACATACGTCGTTTATTTCAAAAAGTAGTGGAATTCTATATAAGGGCAAAAAGTAAATTGGCTAGGATCTTGTTTTTAACCAATTTTATTGGTTATAAATTATGTTAAAATATACTATAGGTAAAAATATTGTATGTATCGTTATATCAAAATAGCAGCCAATCCTAAACTAATCACTTTATGCATTTCACAACAATTGGAAAAATGGAGATAGGACTATAGCGCTCTAAGGTATCGACAAGAATTAAGCGATTACCATATGTGACCTGGTCTATGAAAAGGGTGCTTAAGTGTCAAAAAAAAAATTTTTCCAATTTTTTGCCGATTCGCATAAATTGACCCTTCAAAAGTTGTTTTCACAGCTGTTTTCAGGAAATTTTTTTTTTCGCACGTAAGCCCTATTTTCATAGACCAGGGTCACATTAAATTTTCACATTGTTCTAAGCTTTTGCTCCGCTATATTACGTTGGTTTCATTGCTGGCACCATGTACCGAAATCTGTAATTTTTTTATTATTGGACTGCATCAAATTAGAGAACAGGAAATAGGAGCCATCCGCATGTAAGGTCACAAGCAGATCTGACCCATAATATTTTTTTCACATGTTCAATAACCGAATGTGGTGGAATATATTCCTAGATGTATAAAATAAAATTCCAAATAGGTGAACAAAAAAATTCCGACCCAAGAGGGTGTCAGGAGGTCGTTTTATCTAAAAATTTTGGGAAAATCGAGATTTCCGATAATATACGGGAGAGCACATATTTCAGAAGCAGTAGATATACCGGGTACCTTTCCAAATATTCTGAAGTAAAATTTAGAAAAATCGTATGTGGGTCGTGGCGACAAAATGGGTTAAAAAGTCTAAATCACTTATTATGACCACATAACAGGTCCTAAAATTCTGAAAAAATTCTAGCAAATTCTTTGATGAAAAATAAATTGATTTTGTTTGTGATGTTTTTTTAATTCAAGCGCCCCCTGCCGAGTAAAAAATGAAAATCCAAACATTTGGGTTAGAAACATGCGGCGATATACGATAGAGCACTCCTTAGCGACACATAATGCAAGATAGCATGATACGTGTATCTAACAAATATTCCGTAATATATTTCAGAAAAATCGTATGTGGGTCGTGGCGACAGAATGGGTTAAAAAGTCTAAATCGCTCTTCACGGCTACAGGTCCAAAAATTCTGAAAAAATTCAAGCAATTTCCTTGACAAAAAAAAAATCGAATTTGCTTGTTTTTTTTGATTTAAGCCCCCCATGCCGAGTAAAAAAGAAGATGTGTAGTTGAAGGCTATTAATTATGTTTTTAATACAAACATTTTTCTACACCGTCAAAATCCTGAGTAATCCTTGCTCAAAAGTGAAAAAAATCACTGTTTTGACATTTACTTAAAGCTATACAACAAAAACAACAACTAGTAAAATTAATTTTTGTAAAAAGATATGGATAGTCAAATTTATTATCAACAAGACACACCTTAACCGTTTTGCAATTGGATCCTTACTTTCCGAGTTATAAGCGTTTAAAGTAAGGTTATCTTTCGATAAAATACAAAGGATTTTTCGAGACCGAAAAATTACAAAAAACAAGATTTATTTTTTTTATCAATAACATATTTAATGACAAAAATTTCAAGACCTTGCCGACAGACCATAATCGCACGAAAAATATCAGCTCTATTCTAGATTTAGTGAATAAGCCTACTAAACTTACTGCCTTGCAAATTAACAGAATCAAAATTTCATCTGTTCATTCACTAAATCTACAATAGAGCCTCATTTTTTCATCCGATTTTAGTCTGCAAGGGCTCAAAATTTGTGTGATAAAATATATTTTTGCTAAAAATAATAAAACTTACCATTTTTGTTAATTTTTTGGTCCGGAAAATCCTTTGTAAGTTATTGAGAGGTATCCTTTCTTTAAAGGCTTATAACTCGGAAACTGGAAATCCAATTGAAAAACAGTAAATTATGTCTTGTTGATAATAAATTTGGCTGTCTGAATCCATTGACAAAAATTAATTTTACAGTGTTTTTTTTTCACTTTTGAGCAAGGATAACTAAGGATTCTGATGTAATAGAAAAAAATTAAGATCAGATTCGTAATTAGGAGATCCTCATCCAGCATAAACGGCTATAAAAAGGAGGACAAACCATAAATGATCTTTAGAAATGGACCACCGGAGCCACGACACTGGTGGAATATTAGTCTTGAAGTGTAAATTTGTCATTAAATGCAATATATTTGTCTCTCATCAAAATGCTTCAAAACCATAATTTTTCCGTACTGTGGCTAAAATGTCACAAACGTGGCAATTTGGTCGCAAACGTGCCAGCAAAATTTCTTAATTTCGACCTCAAAACCGTAAATTCAAAAAAATTATCTGCCAATTTTATAACTCGAAAAAGCACAGTTATCTCTAAGCATCACAAATACAGCTTGCAGTATACATTTTTAAAAATTTTGATTGCATTGGATGGCGCTCTCTTGTCTAAATATTTATAATTTTTGCATAGAGCTTGCACTCAATTCTTTCACAGGCCCAGAACCTTTCTGTGGAGTGAACAATAGCTTTAAAAATAACTTAATTTTGGAATGGGAAGAGAATAGCCTGATCGATCTCTGGAGAGCCCATGAAGGCATACGACAAGCGAAAAGGTTAAAATCCACAACATGTTAAGGTAGAAGCTGTTTTAAATCTCAGCAGAAAAAATATTAAAACTTACAGTGAAATAATGACAGGTAACTGTAAACTCAATTATCACCTAAAAAAGATGGGCTTGGTAGACGATGATTCCTGTAGACTCTGCTTAGAGGACTTGGAAACAGCAGAGCATGTGCTATGTACATGCCTGCTGCGTTTAGACGCAGAAAATAAGTACCGAGGTGCCGAGATTTTAGATACAGATGACATACAATAGGTCAAAGCCAAAGTCGTACACCAACAAACTATTTTTCAATGCCCCAAAACTAAGTACTCAAAAATAATTTAAGAAATTTGAAGTACATTTTTAAATAGCCTATTAAATCCTTCAATTTAAACAAAAAACGATACTTGAAATTTTCCGTTGCTTTTGAAAATAAATAAAAAGTTACAGAAATCAAGCATATTCAGTACCAAAGCCAAAGTCGTGCACCTTAACAAAATTATAATTTTTACATGATTTCAGTAATAAGTGTACATTATTTTGTTTTTATTTGTCATGTCTAGCTAGTCCTTTTGGCATTCTTTGAATTAGTTTTTCATAATAGCTCGGATAAACTTTTTCCCATTTTCCATGAATACCCTTTTCAGTTCAGTTTTTGAACAAATATTGTGCTGGCGAACTTTTGCGTCCAGATAATTCCACAAGATTTTAATAGCATTTATATCTGGACCCTGCGCCAGTGTTACAAATACATTGGATCAGTTGTATTGAATCCATGATCTCATATTATAAGAAATATGTTCAAAATTGTTATCTTATAAGATAATTATTAAAAGTACCTATTACTACATTGACCAAGATTATCCTTATATTGCAATAAATTTAGTCTCTAAATGTTCAAATACATCTTATGATAATTACTACTATCAACAAAATGGAGTATTCCAGGCTCAGCTGCTAAAAAAGAGCCCCAAACCATTAGTGAACCACCTTAATGTTTTACATTTGGTCAAACGTTTTTATTTAATAAAGAAGAAGCATCAAGAGGCTCGGTTGCTGTTTGCTAAAACTCACTGCTCTAAAGATTTTTTTCTTTTGGAAAAATGTCCTCTTCCTGAATCAAAGTAAGATTAATATTTTTGGATCAGACGGCAGACCATACATATGGAGAAAACCAACTGAAGCACTTTGTTTGAAAACCTTAAACCATATGCAAAACATGACGGTGGTTCACTAATGGTTTGGGGCTCTTTTTCAGGAGCTGGGCCTGGAATACTCCATTTTGTTGATAGTAGTAAGGATCATAAGATGTATTTGAACATTTAAAGACTAAATTTATTGCGATATAAGGAAAAACTTGGTTAATGTAGTAAAAGGTACTTTTAATAAGATAACGATTTCAAACATATTTCTTGTAATATGAGATGTTGGATTCAATACAACTGTCCCAATGTATACGTAACAGTAGCGCAGGGTCCATATATAATTGCTATTAAAATCTTGTTGAATTATCTGGACGCAAAAGTTTGCCAGCACAATATTTCTTCAAAAATTTAACTGAAAAGGGTATTCATGGAAAAAGGGAAAAAATTTATCCGAGCTATTGTGAAAAACTAATTCAATGGATGCCAAATAAAAACAAAATAATGTATAAAAACAAAATAATGTACACTAATTACTAAACTCATGTAAAAATTATAAATTTGTTAAGGTGTACGACTTTGGCTTTGGTACTGAATATGCTTGATTTCTGTAACTTTTTATTTATTTTCAAAAGCAACGGAAAATTTCAAGTATGGTTTTTTGTTTAAATTGAAGGATTTAATAGGCTATTTAAAAATGTACTTCAAATTTCTTAAATTATTTTTGAGTACTTAGTTTTGGGGCATTGAAAAATAGTTTGTTGGTGTACGACTTTGGCTTTAACCTACTGTAGGTAAAATTAATCCCATGGCAGTGACTAGATTTATAGATAGTCTGGAACTGTTTTGATAGGGAAAGAGGCTGTACAAAAGATCTTTCAGGTCGAAGTACAATCTACAATAGAGTGGTCCAAATTTTGTATGGAAAAACCATAAGCGTTAAAAAGTCTAGGTCCGCGCGACTTTTCTGAATCCTTGGATCCTGCTGATTACAAAAAGTGCTTTGGAACCAAACAAAAATTGCGTTTAGATATTCCGCAACGAGCTTGAATGTACTTTTTTAGGAATTTTTGAGTACTTTTAATTTAAACGCTATATCTTTTTAACCAGATAAGGTATTTGCAAAAATTAAATTGCGTTTTTTTTTAAATATTTTGAGCCAAATTCTGCATCAATAATAGTTAACCTACTGTTTCCCAATAGCTTCACTTTACTTACTTAAACCCGTAAGGTGTACTCAAATTTGGCCAGAAAAAAAACTTTGAGTTTAAAATTTTCATGTTGAAACCGAAACAACAATAGTCATTTGCGATGTATGCGTTCATGAAGACTCTAAATCCGGTCTCAGAAGTACTCTACCTTATTTGGTTTTAGAGATATCCTAACCTAAAAATGCAAAAATCACCGTTTTTGATATTTTTGAGGCTGTTATATCAAGACATGTTAACTTTCAGCATGGTATTGAAATTAAAAGTGACAGCCTTTTTCTTCAAAACACAATTTTAATTGTATCAATATCTCTTTGTTCCTCCAAAAAATCGTAAGTAGAAATAACAAAAAAACTTGTTTTTTGCACTTTTTCCATTTTTTAGGCTAGAATTACTCCGAGAATAAAAAAGATATCGGTATAATTTAAATTGAATTTTAAAGAAACAAACTGGCACTTTTAACCACTATACCATTTTTTGTGGTTGGAATTAACCTTGGCTTGTAATATCAATTTAAAAAGAGCAAAAACGGTGTTTCTTATACTTTTATGTTAAACTATCTCCGTACAAGATACAGCAATTTTGAGACTGAATTCGGAATCAGCATCAACAAATACATCATGTTTCTTATACTTTTATGTTAAAATATCTCCGTACAAGATACAGCAATTTTGAGACTGAATTCGGAATCAGCATCAACAAATACATCGAAAATGGCTATTTTAGTTTCTTTTCGATTTATTTATTTTTTTGGTTTCCTTAGAAGATCTATGTAAACTATCTGTTAACTTATTTTGCCAAAAATAACATGAAGTGGCAAGGTTTCTATATTGCGAAGAATGTTGTTTTACTCAGAAGATGAAGAACTAATGATTTTATAAGAAAAAAGTGGTATCTTACGTCATCCCATTAAGATATCTTATTTTAATGCCTTGAAAACATGAAAATTAATTTTTTTTAAGTCCAATTTAATTATACTTAATTGTTTTTAGTGAGTAAAAGTAATACTAATTGCTTAGTTGTTGAAATTATTTTAAAGATTAATTAATGCATAAAAATATAAAAATTTAAAAAAAAAATTTGCTAGAGCAAAATAAGAAAAAAATCGATTCTTCAAAGTGCATACACCACAAAAAATTAACAAATTTTGAAGTTTACAGTGCCGCTAAAAAAAATTGGGAAAGTGTAGATTAATTATTATTAATGGAGAATATGGTTCAAAATATTTTTAAACAAATGCGATTTTATTTTTGCAAATACCTTATCTGGTTAAAAAGATATAGCGTTTAAATTATCAGAAGTACTCAAAAACTCAAAAATTCCTAAAAAAGTACCTTCAAGCTCGTTGCGGAATATCTAAACGCAATTTTTTTTTAGTTCCAAAGCATTTTTTGTAATCAGCAGGATCTAAGAATTCAGAAAAGTCGCGCGCACCTTGAATTTTTAACACTTTCGGATTTTGGACCACTCTAATCTACAATCTTGTACAGCTTTCTTGAGTGAAATAAATAAAATAATGCCTCCAGTATGGAATTTTGAAGATTTTGCTTGTATAAGATATGCCACGTCTTCTTGTTCACATTTTGCTAGTTTTTGATCATAATTATTTCTAGCTTTTGTGTGCAAATGTGTTATTCTTATAAATTTTTCGGATATTAATTTTTAATTGAACTTTTAGTCATTGCAAAGGTCGATAACATATAAATCTATCAATGCATTGTGTCTTTCGCCACAAAGATTCATCAGACTATTTTTGTTGTAATTATAATTATATTTATTTTACTAAATTAATTATAATTGAAAAATTGCAAGTTGAAAAACTTTTTATGTTTTGGCCTGGGCGGGAGTTGAACCAGGGACCTCCCGGTTGGTAGCACAAGCCGTTAACCAATGCACCAGCCTTGCCCAGCTGAAAATATCTCGCGCAATTTCAATCCAATTTCCATTCTAAAGACCATGTTTAAAAGCTTTTAGTTTTTTCATTAGTTTCTAATAAAATTTTTGGGTATATTTTAAAACCAAACAATAAAAGGTCGCTTTTTCATGATACACAATTATTTTTAACAAATTTCGGCCTCTAGCGGAAAACCGTTTACTTTTGGAATCAAGATTTCAAAACAAAACTATAGGAAAGCAGATTTCCTACATTTATTGAGCTCTAAAGCTTTTGTGTGTCTCTTGTATCTTGAGTTATAGGAAAAAACCGTTTTTTGAATCAAAAAATTTTAACTTCTTCCGGGACTTCCATAGGGCAAACTTCACTGTAGAGCAATGAAAAAAAAACAAAAAATGTAGAAAATTAATCCTTTTCAAAGATTTAGGACGAATTACTACCAATAGTTTCGTGGTTTTTGAGATAAAATAAAAAAACTGCGAAAAAACCTTCATTCAAGCCCCGGGCGGGCCATCTTTTCGGGGGTTTTGACCAAAACTAAGTATGCAGTCTTTGTAATAAGGCCTGCTCCTAAGATAATCTTTGATGCAACCTATAATTTTCCCATTATTTCGAAAAAGTGCTGCACCCTAATAATCACATATACAAATTTTTTTATTTCTAGTGTTTCGGACAATTCAAAATTGAATAGCATGGATAGCAAAAATTTAGCGATCTGTTGGTGGCCAACTTTGATTCCAATTGATTTTACTGACATGGCGCACTTCGAACAATTAAGGCCATACTTAGAAGATATAGTCCAAACAATGATTGATCAATATCCGTATCTATTTTGTGGTAAAGATGCTTTTGTTATGGTGTAAAATATTTTTAATTAATCTAAGCTAATGAATATGTATTGTATTTATGTATGTTTATTGTTGTGTGAATTAGATTAATATGAGAATTAATGGTCTTAGAGATTATTGTAAATCACAATTCATTTACTAAATGTTTTATATTCCTAAAAACTATGTGTGTTAGTTAACAAGCAAATTTCAATATTTTTGTGAGTAATGCATTTTTTAATCGAGTGAAAGTGTAATGTAATTAAAAATATTTTCAATAATAAATACAAAAATGTATCGTGAGAACTATATTTGTTTCAATTACACTAGTTTACAGCAAAAAGGTAAGATCATGCTATTATATTTATTTGGAAATTTTTGCTTCAACCCTAATGGGATTTTCTGGACCGAACGAATAAAAAAGTTCAAGATTTATCATTTTTATCAACATGGGCTCGAAATTTTTGTGATAAAATATAAATCTTGAACTTTTTTATTTGTTTAGTTCAGAAAATGTTAACGGGGTAAAGGTTCTGAAAATCATCGAAATTTGTTTGAAATTCGAATTCACTTCAGATTGGCTATCACCAAATAGGTCATTGTTGAAAGGCAATTTATTTGCGTTTTTATACCATACACTCGTTTTAACTTGGTTTTACCTCGATGTCGGGGTCCAAATATACAGAAAAAGTTTTTTTTTAAATTGGTTATCGAGCTAATCGATTTTCAGAGTCGAATTTCAATTACCAAACGGCCTTCACATTGTTTCTGCATCAAAAAGAAAGGCTTGACAAAAATTAACTGAAGAACCGAGTATGCAGTTATTTTCCCATTTATTTGCAGATTCAAAAATTGTATTTTTGAAAATTGTTCCTGATCGCGTTAACAAGATATTGTATTTTTAAAAATTGTTTTCGAACATTTTAATAAAAAAGTGAATTTTTGCGTTTTTTTAGATAATTGGCAACAAACGAAAACAAGGAAAATCATTTTCAATATAAATTTTAATGTTGAATCCGAATCCGGCCTTAGAAGTGCTATATCCCAATTGAATAAAAAAAACTGAATTGAATTTGATGCTTTATGAAAAAATATTGAGAAAATAATTATTATTACAATTGAATAAAAAAAAAACTGAATTGAATTTGCTTGCTTTATGAACACATATTGAGAAAATAATTAGTTTGAATTTTCACTCATAGGTGGTAGGTAGGTAAGTTATTATTACAATTGAATAAAAAAAAAACTGAATTGAATTTACTTGCTTTATGTAAAAATATTGAGAAAATAATAAGTGTGAATTTTCACCCCTAGGTGGTAGGTAGGTAAGTTATTATTATTATTACAATTGAATAAAAAAAAACTGAATTGAATTTGCTTGCTTTATGAAAAAATATTTAAAAAATTAATAAGTTTGAATTTGCTTGCTTTATGAAAAAATATTGAGAAAATAATTAGTTTGAATTTTCACCCCTAGGTGGTAGGTAGGTAAGTTATTATTACAATTGAATAAAAAAAAAACTGAATTGAATTTGCTTGCTTTATGAAAAAATATTGAGAAAATAATAAGTGTAAATTTTCACCCCTAGGTGGTGGGTAGGTAAGTAATTATTATTATTACAATTGAATAAAAAAAAACTGAATTGAATAGCTTGCTTTATGGAAAAATATTGAGAAAATAATTAGTTTTAATTTTCACCCCTAGGTGGTAGGTAAGTTATTATTATTATTACAATTGAATAAAAAAAAAACTGAATTGAATTGCTCGCTTTATGAAAAATATTTAGAAAATAATTAGTTTGAATTTTCACCCTAGGTGGTAGGTAGGTAAGTTATTATTATCATTACAATTGAATAAAAAAAAAACTGAATTGAATTGCTTGCTTTATGAAAAAATATTGAGAAAATAATTTGAATTTTCACCCCTAGGTGGTAGGTAGGTAAGTTATTGTTATTATTACAATTGAATAAAAAAAAACTGAATTGAATTGCTTGCTTTATGACAAAATATTGAGAAAATAATTAGTTTGAACTTTCACCCCTAGGTGGTAGGTAGGTAAGTTATTATCATTGCAATTGAATAAAAAAAAATCTGAATTGAATTTTCTTGCTTTATGAAAAAATATTAAGAAAATAATTAGTTTGAATTTTCACCCCTAGGTGGTAGGTAGGTAAGTTATTATCATTGCAATTGAATAAAAAAAATCTGAATTGAATTTGCTTGCTTTATGAAAAATATTAAGAAAATAATTAGTTTGAATTTTCACCCCTAGGTGGTAGGTAAGTAAGTTATTATTATTATTACAATTGAATAAAAAAAAACTGAATTGCTGTTTTTTTCGCTTTTTATTTCAAGTTAATTTTAAATAAATAAAAAATGGCAATCAAATATATAAATCAATCAGTAAGTAATTTTTTGATTTATATTTAAGATCATACCCATCCATACATAGATAGGACCCCACGGCACGCTTAATTTTTATTTCAAATTTTTTAAAGAGGAAAAAATGAATGAATGAATGGGTAAGTAAAGTAATAATTGATTGCATTTTTTTATTTTTAGCGACGAACTCTGGCTTTAAGTAAAATTAATTGAAATGAGAAATATATCACAAACGAATTTAGAGTTATAACTCTCACTTTTTGCGATTTTGAGATTTTTGCAGTTACGTATGTATATCATTGTGTTGTGTGTGTGGGCTTTCTTTCCTTTATCCTTGTGGAAAAAAACTGTGATTGATTGATTATTGATTGATTGTCAAAATACCACTAAAAACTAAAATAATTTTTGATATTAAGAAAAATCCTATCTCCAAACTGTAATTTTTTCTCTCCGATGAATATTCAAATAAGTCACATTTAAAAAAAAAACATCGTTTTTCGCGTTTTCTTCGCATTTCATGACTTTTTGCGACATTAAAGTGAACAAATTTGGTAACACACACCAAAACTCCGCTCTTGTTTGTCGGAACCAAAAACTCAAAAAAAAAATAAAAATTCGTTTTTTCAAGTTTTCTACGTCTACGCGTTGTTTCATGGCTTTTTACGACATTTTGTGGAGAAAAATTCAAAAAATGTACTACATACATACGTCGTTTATTTCAAAAAGTAGTGGAATTCTATATAAGGGCAAAAAGTAAATTGGCTAGGATTTTGTTTTTAACCAATTTTATTGGTTATAAATTATGTTAAAATATACTATAGGTAAAAATATTGTATGTATCGTTATATCAAAATAGCAGCCAATCCTAAACTAATCACTTTATGCATTTCACAACAATTGGAAAAATGGAGATAGGACTATAGCGCTCAAAGGTATCGACAAGAATTAAGCGATTACCATATGTGACCTGGTCTATGAAAAGGGTGCTTAAGTGTCAAAAAAAAAATTTTTCCAATTTTTTGCCGATTGAATAGCTTGCTTCATGGAAAAATATTGAGAAAATAATTAGTTTTAATTTTCACCCCTAGGTGGTAGGTAAGTTATTATTATTATTACAATTGAATAAAAAAAAAAACTGAATTGCATTGCTCGCTTTATGAAAAATATTTAGAAAATAATTAGTTTGAATTTTCACCCTAGGTGGTAGGTAGGTAAGTTATTATCATTACTACAATTGAATAAAAAAAACTGAATTGAATTTGCTTGCTTTATGAACAAATATTGAGAAAATAATTAGTTTGAATTTTCACCCCTAGGTGGTAGGTAGGTAAGATATTATTATTATTACAATTGAATAAAAAAAAAACTGAATTGAATTGCTTGCTTTATGAAAAATATTTAGAAAATAATTAGTTTGAATTTTCACCGCTAGGTGGTAGGTAGGTAAGTTATTATTATCATTACAATTGAATAAAAAAAAACTGAATTGAATTGCTTGCTTTATGAAAAAATATTGAGAAAATAATTTGAATTTTCACCCCTAGGTGGTAGGTAGGTAAGTTATTGTTATTATTACAATTGAATAAAAAAAAACTGAATTGAATTGCTTGCTTTATGACAAAATATTGAGAAAATAATTAGTTTGAATTTTCACCCCTAGGTGGTAGGTAGGTAAGTTATTATCATTGCAATTGAATAAAAAAAAATCTGAATTGAATTTGCTTGCTTTATGAAAAAATATTAAGAAAATAATTAGTTTGAATTTTCACCCCTAGGTGGTAGGTAGGTAAGTTATTATCATTGCAATTGAATAAAAAAAATCTGAATTGAATTTGCTTGCTTTATGAAAAAATATTAAGAAAATAATTAGTTTGAATTTTCACCCCTAGGTGGTAGGTAGGTAAGTTATTATTATTATTACAACCCAGTGTGCCAGACGGTTCAAATCTTCGCTTTTTTATCCGTTACGGATCCGTTACTGATCCGTTGGCGGGAGAGATTCCCAAAAAAAAAACGAATCGTTTATTTTTTTGGAATTTCTCCCGCAAACGGATCAGTAACGGATCCGTAACGGGTAAAAAAGCGAAGATATGAACCGTCTGGCACACTGGGAATTGAATAAAAAAAAACTGAATTGCTGTTTTTTTCGCTTTTTATTTCAAGTTAATTTTAAATAAATAAAAAATGGCAATCAAATAAATAAATCAATCAGTAAGTAATTTTTTGATTTATATTTAAGATCATACCCATCCATACATAGATAGGACCCCACGGCACGCTTAATTTTTATTTCAAATTTTTTAAAGAGGAAAAAATGAATGAATGAATGGGTAAGTAAAGTAATAATTGATTGCATTTTTTTATTTTTAGCGACGAACTCTGGCTTTAAGTAAAATTAATTGAAATGAGAAATATATCACAAACGAATTTAGAGTTATAACTCTCACTTTTTGCGATTTTGAGATTTTTGCAGTTATGTATGTATATCATTGTGTTGTGTGTGGGCTTTCTTTCCTTTATCCTTGTGGAAAAAAACTGTGATTGATTGATTATTGATTGATTGTCAAAATACCACTAAAAACTAAAATAATTTTTGATATTAAGAAAAATCCTATCTCCAAACTGTAATTTTTTCTCTCCGATGAATATTCAAATAAGTCACATTTAAAAAAAACGTTTTTCGCGTTTTCTTCGCATTTCATGACTTTTTGCGACATTAAAGTGAACAAATTTGGTAACACACACCAAAGCTCCGCTCTTGTTTGTCGGAACCAAAAACTCAAAAAAAAAATAAAAATTCGTTTTTTCAAGTTTTCTACGTCTACGCGTTGTTTCATGGCTTTTTACGACATTTTGTGGAGAAAAATTCAAAAAATGTACTACATACATACGTCGTTTATTTCAAAAAGTAGTGGAATTCTATATAAGGGCAAAAAGTAAATTGGCTAGGATCTTGTTTTTAACCAATTTTATTGGTTATAAATTATGTTAAAATATACTATAGGTAAAAATATTGTATGTATCGTTATATCAAAATAGCAGCCAATCCTAAACTAATCACTTTATGCATTTCACAACAATTGGAAAAATGGAGATAGGACTATAGCGCTCTAAGGTATCGACAAGAATTAAGCGATTACCATATGTGACCTGGTCTATGAAAAGGGTGCTTAAGTGTCAAAAAAAAAATTTTTCCAATTTTTTGCCGATTCGCATAAATTGACCCTTCAAAAGTTGTTTTCACAGCTGTTTTCAGGAAATTTTTTTTTTCGCACGTAAGCCCTATTTTCATAGACCAGGGTCACATTAAATTTTCACATTGTTCTAAGCTTTTGCTCCGCTATATTACGTTGGTTTCATTGCTGGCACCATGTACCGAAATCTGTAATTTTTTTATTATTGGACTGCATCAAATTAGAGAACAGGAAATAGGAGCCATCCGCATGTAAGGTCACAAGCAGAATTCTGTGAAATGCTATTTTTGTTGCTATGGCGTTCATCACCTGCACCCAAGCGTTGGTTCATCAGCGAACTGTTACTTTTCGTTGAAAAATCATATTCATTCAATCTGTAATTTTTGCTTTTTTTTCCTCGTCTTTGATAGCTTTTTTATTGCGCAGTCGGAAGTGGTGAATAAACGATACCTTCTTGCTTGGTCGGTTTACAGAAAGTGTTTTCCGTCAACAAATTTTCTTTTTTCATTTTGGTTGAAGAATTCAATCAAAACTTCGAAATTCACAAAACAATATTGTGATAAATATTTAAAATATTTATTTTGTTTTGATTTTTCTCATGAAAATTTGCTGCTCCAACCTACTCTATCACCCTCTTCTACATAAAAATCTAGAGCAGAAAAGAGCAGGGGGGGGATGGAGCAGTCAGTGGAAGGAAAATTATCATTTTTTGCATACGTACAGTACGAGACTTGCTTGTCCAAAAAAACACAATTCTTTATTTCGCTTGTAATAAAATTTACGTTTTCATGGTGAAAACGTAAGAAATGTTGGGTTGTTATTGCGTTATGTCGCAATTCTTATATATATACGATAATACGGATAATAAAAGTCCCAACATACAGTACATACAGTACGAGACAAAATCGAACATCATGCGTGGTGAATTCTTTGATAATCAGCTCAAATTCTCCACTTACCAGCTGGTATGTTTCACGTGGTGAGTTTCAATTTGTTCTATCGGTCACATAAGGGTGTCGCTGTAAGTTAAACCAAACTGAATATATTTAATAACTTCTTAGCCTACAAGTATGCAACAGTTGCAAAAACATGATTTCTGATTTTTGCAGTTATGTATGTATATCATTGTGTTGTGTGTGTGGGCTTTCTTTCCTTTATCCTTGTGGAAAAAAAACTGTGATTGATTGATTGATTGTCAAAATACCACTAAAAACTAAAATAATAATAAAATAATTTTTGTAATTTTTTCTCTCCGATGAATATTTAAATAAGTCACATTTTAAAAAAAAACATCGTTTTTCGCGTTTTCTTCGCGTTTCATGACTTTTTGCGACATTAAAGTGAACAAATTTGGTAACACACACCAAAGCTCCGCTCTTGTTTGTCGGAACCAAAAACTCAAAAAAAATAAAAATTCGTTTTTTCAAGTTTTCTACGTCTACGCGTTGTTTCATGGCTTTTTACGACATTTTGTGGAGAAAAATTCAAAAAATGTACTACATACATACGTCGTTTATTTCAAAAAGTAGTGGAATTCTATATAAGGGCAAAAAGTAAATTGGCTAGGATTTTGTTTTTAACCAATTTTATTGGTTATAAATTATGTTAAAATATACTATAGGTAAAAATATTGTATGTATCGTTATATCAAAATAGCAGCCAATCCTAAACTAATCACTTTATGCATTTCACAACAATTGGAAAAATGGAGATAGGACTATAGCGCTCTAAGGTATCGACAAGAATTAAGCGATTACCATATGTGACCTGGTCTATGAAAAGGGTGCTTAAGTGTCAAAAAAAAAATTTTTCCAATTTTTTGCCGATTCGCATAAATTGACCCTTCAAAAGTTGTTTTCACAGCTGTTTTCAGGAAATTTTTTTTTTCGCACGTAAGCCCTATTTTCATAGACCAGGGTCACATTAAATTTTCACATTGTTCTAAGCTTTTGCTCCGCTATATTACGTTGGTTTCATTGCTGGCACCATGTACCGAAATCTGTAATTTTTTTATTATTGGACTGCATCAAATTAGAGAACAGGAAATAGGAGCCATCCGCATGTAAGGTCACAAGCAGAATTCTGTGAAATGCTATTTTTGTTGCTATGGCGTTCATCACCTGCACCCAAGCGTTGGTTCATCAGCGAACTGTTACTTTTCGTTGAAAAATCATATTCATTCAATCTGTAATTTTTGCTTTTTTTTCCTCGTCTTTGATAGCTTTTTTATTGCGCAGTCGGAAGTGGTGAATAAACGATACCTTCTTGCTTGGTCGGTTTACAGAAAGTGTTTTCCGTCAACAAATTTTCTTTTTTCATTTTGGTTGAAGAATTCAATCAAAACTTCGAAATTCACAAAACAATATTGTGATAAATATTTAAAATATTTATTTTGTTTTGATTTTTCTCATGAAAATTTGCTGCTCCAACCTACTCTATCACCCTCTTCTACATAAAAATCTAGAGCAGAAAAGAGCAGGGGAGGGATGGAGCAGTCAGTGGAAGGAAAATTATCATTTTTTGCATACGTACAGTACGAGACTTGCTTGTCCAAAAAAACACAATTCTTTATTTCGCTTGTAATAAAACTTACGTTTTCATGGTGAAAACGTAAGAAATGTTGGGTTGTTATTGCGTTATGTCGCAATTCTTATATATATACGATAATACGGATAATAAAAGTCCCAACATACAGTACATACAGTACGAGACAAAATCGAACATCATGTGTGGTGAATTCTTTGATAATCAGCTCAAATTCTCCACGTACCAGCTGGTATGTTTCACGTGGTGAGTTTCAATTTGTTCTATCGGTCACATAAGGGTGTCGCTGTAAGTTAAACCAAACTGAATATATTTAATAACTTCTTAGCCTACAAGTATGCAACAGTTGCAAAAACATGATTTCTGATTATCTATCTCGCGGAAAATTTTGATTACGATCGATCGGTCTTAAAATTCCCCACTCGGTCTAAAATTACGATTCTGCTATCAATCAATCACATAGGTAGGGAGTAAGTAGGGTAGGAATTCCTCAGCTTAAATCAGAGTTGCCGTTTTACAAAAGTTATGTCAGATATATGATTTTCTCAACAAAAAAAAAAGTTCTAGCTAAAATCTTTTTCTTTAACTATTAATCACTCACCATCAGTTGTTTTTTCAATATTTTATTTAATTTGTTGCTTGTTCTTGTATTACATTAAAATAATGTTAAAACTCTGACAAAATTCACTTCGTATACATCACTGTACGGCAATTTCGAACATTTTTTAAAACACATTAGAAAATCCAAAAAATTCGTAAAGTAGGCGTTAAAAAAAATACCCGTTTCTCGTGGCTTTTCTCCAGCACGTCACATTTTTTTAGATTTTTGATTTTAATATTCAGATTTCTAAGGACTCTGTTTTATTATATGCAAAGTGTAATTTGATCAGGTGTATTCATATCAAATGATTATATCACCACATATATTTAGGGCTGCCAGATTGATAGTTTTTTCAATATGTGAATACACACACATTGTGTGTAAAAATACGTTTAAAACGCGCGTATTTTTCGCGAACATACTTTAGTTAACATTGGTGTTGTGTTGTGGTGAGCGCGCGGCGCTTGGATTGTGCGGGAAAGTTTAATCTTCGTCAAAAGTCAGAAAATGAACAAATTTGACAAATATATATTTTTGTCTGACAAATCAATTTTTTTCGGGTGAGTTGAGAAACATAAAAACATAATTTTCAATAAGTAGAACTCAACTGACACAGTTTGAGAATAACTGTACCAAAACAGTTTGAGGAGCACTGAAATAATTTGTCCTCTAAAAAGTTTAAAAAGCACTGGAATTTACAGTTGAAGAAGCACTGGAGGAATTATAATGATTATAGTTTATGAAGCACTGTATGTAATAGTTTCATGTTTGTGCATTCAATAAACTGTTTGAAAAGTTTGTGTCTATGACAAGAAAAGACACAGAGTGTGGAAGAATAAACTTTAAAATACACAGGGTACTTAGGGCTGCTTAGATTGATAGTTTTTTCAATAAGATAAAAACTTAGATATACTTAAATTGAGATAAAATATTTCGATTCCAAGGTTTATCTTAATTATTTGACCGTTGCCTGTTAATTGTAGATGCTTGATATATATACCGTTAGAATCTTTGACATCTCTTGTATTTTATAAAAATATATGTGAGGTTTTAGTTTAATTTCAATTACGTTTTTATTCGAATTCAAATCAATACAATACAATTTTTAGGAAAATGTTTGATTTTAATATTTAGATTTCTAAGGACTTTGTTTTATTATATGCAAAGTGTAATTTGATCAGGTGTATTCATATCAAATATTTATATCACCACATATATTTAGGGCTGCCAGATTGATAGTTTTTTCAATATATGCTAGAATACACACATATTGTGTGTCTGACAAATCAATTTTTTTCGGGTGAGTTGAGAAACATAAAAACATAATTTTCAATAAGTAGAACTCAACTGACACATTTTGAGAATAACTGTACCAAAACAGTTTGAGGAGCACTAAAATAATTTGATTTCTAAAAAGTTTAAAAAGCACTGGAATTTACAATTGAAGAAGCACTGGAGGAGTTATAATGATTTTAGTTTATGAAGCACTGTAATAGTTTCATGTGTGTGCATTCAATAAACAGTTTGAAAAGTCTGTGTCTATGATAAAAAAAGACACAGAGTGTGGAAGGATAAACTTTAAAACACACAGGGTATTTTATAAAAATATATTTTAGGGCTGCCAGATTGATAGTTATTGCAATATGATAAAAACTCAAATATACTTAAATAAAGACAAAATATTTCGATTCCAATGTTTACTTTAATTCACTGACTGTTAATTGTAGATCCTTGATATATATACCGTTAGAATCTTTAACATCTCTTGTATTTTGTAAAAATATATGTAAGATTTTAGTTTAATTTCAATTACGTTTTTATTCGAATTCAAATCAAAAAGTGATACAATTTTTAGAAAAATGTTTGATTTTAATATTTAGATTTCTAAGGACTTTGTTTTATTATATGCAAAGTGTAATTTTATCAGGTGTATTCATATAAAATGATTATATCACCACATATATTTAGCGCTGCCAGATTGATAGTTTTTTCAATATGTGAATACACACACATTGTGTGTAAAAATACGTTTAAAACGCGCGTATTTTTCGCGATCATACTTTAGTTAACATTGGTGTTGTGTTGTGGTGAGCGTGCGGCGCTTGGATTGTGCGGGAAAGTTGAATCTTCGTCAAAAGTCAAAAAAGGAACAAATGACAAATATATATATTTTTGTCTGACAAATCAATTTTTTTCGGGTGAGTTAAGAAACATAAAAACATAATTTTCAATAATTAGTGAAATCAACTGACACAGTTTGAGAATAACTGTACCAAAACAGTTTGAGGAGCACTGGAATTTACAGTTCAAGAAGCACTGGAGGAATTATAATGATTATAGTTTATGAAGCACTGTATGTAATAGTTTCATGTTTGTGCATTCAATAAACTGTTTGAAAAGTTTTTGTCTATGATAAGAAAAGACACAGAGTGTGGAAAAATAAACTTTAAAATACACAGGGTATTTAGGGCTGCTTAGATTGTTAGTTTTTTAAATATGATAAAAACTTAGATATACTTAAATTGAGATAAAATATTTCGATTCCAAGGTTTATCTTAATTATTTGACCGTTGACTGTTAATTGTAGATCCTTGATATATATACCGTTAGAATCTTTGACATCTCTAGTATTTTATAAAAATATATGTGAGGTTTTAGTTTAATTTCAATTACGTTTTTATTCGAATTCAAATCAAAAAGTGATACAATTTTTAGGAAAATGTTTGATTTTAATATTTAGATTTCTAAGGACTTTGTTTTATTATATGCAAAGTGTAATTTGATCAGGTGTATTCATATCAAATATTTATATCACCACATATATTTAGGGCTGCCAGATTGATAGTTTTTTCAATTAATGTCAGAATACACACATATTGTGTGTAAAAATACGTTTAAAACGCGCCCGTTTTTTTCTTGAAAATACTATAGCTAACATTGGTGTTGTATTGTGGTGAGCGCGAGGCGCTTGGATTGTACGGGAAAGTTGAATTTTCGCCAAAAGTCCAAAAAGAAAACAATTTGACCAATAAATATTTTTGTCTGACAAATCAATTTTTTTCGGGTGAGTTGAGAAACATTAAAACATAATTTTCAATAAGTAGAAATCAACTGACACAGTTTGAGAATAACTGTACCAAAACCGTTTGAGGAGCACTGAAATAATTTGTCCTCTAAAAAGTTTAAAAAGCACTGGAATTTACAGTTGAAGAAGCACTGGAGGAGTTATAATTATTATAGTTCATGAAGCACTGTAATAGTTCATGTTTGTGCATTCAATAAACAGCTTGAAAAGTTTGTGTCTATGATAAAAAAAGACACAGAGTGTGGAAGAATAAACTTTAAAATACACAGGGTATTTTATAAAAATATATTTTAGGGCTGCCAGATTGATAGTTATTGCAATATGATAAAAACTCAAATATACTTAAATTAAGACAAAATATTTCGATTCCAATGTTTACTTTAATTCACTGACTGTTAATTGTAGATCCTTGATATATATACCGTTAGAATCTTTGACATCTCTTGTATTTTATAAAAATATATGTAAGATTTTAGTTTAATTTCAATTACGTTTTTATTCGAATTCAAATCAAAAAGTGATAACAATTTTTAGAAAAATGTTTGATTTTAATATTTATATTTCTAAGGACTTTGTTTTATTATATCCTAAGCGTAATTTTATCAGGTGTAATCATATCAAATATTTATATCACCACATATATTTACGGCTGCCAGATTGATAGGTTTTTCAATATATGCTAGAATACAAACATATTGTGTGTAAAAATACGTTTAAAACGCGCGTATTTTTCGCGAAAGTACTATAGTTAACATTGGTGTTGTATTGTGGTGAGCGCGAGGCGCTTGGATTGTACGGGAAAGTTGAAGTTTCGCCAAATGTCCAAAAAGAAAACAATTTGGCAAATAAATATTTTTGTCTGACAAATCAATTTTTTTCGGGTGAGTTGAGAAACATAAAAACATAATTTTCAATAAGTAGAAATCAACTGACACAGTTTGAAAATAACTGTACCAAAACAGTTTGAGGAGCACTGAAATAATTAGTCCTTTAAAAGGTTTAAAAAGCACTGGAATTTACAGTTGAAGAAGCACTGGAGGAGTTATAATTATTATAGTTCATAAAGCACTGTAATAGTTTCATGTTTTTGCATTCAACAAACAGCTTGAAAAGTTTGTGTCTATGATAAAAAAAGGCACAGAGTGTGGAAGAATAAACTTTAAAATACACAGGGTATTTTATAAAAATATATTTTAGGGCTGCCAGATTGATAGTTATTGCAATATGATAAAAACTCAGATATACATACTTAAATTAAGATACAATATTTCGATTCCAAGGTTTATTTTAATTCATTGACTGTTAATTGTAGATCCTTGATATATATACCGTTAGAGCCTTTGACATCTCTTGTATTTTATAAAAATATATGTAAGATTTTAGTTTAATTTCAATTACGTTTTTATTCGAATTCAAATCAAAAAGTGATAACAATTTTTAGAAAAATGTTTGATTTTAATATTTATATTTCTAAGGACTTTGTTTTATTATATGCTAAGCGTAATTTTATCAGGTGTATTCATATCAAATATTTATATCACCACATATATTTACGGCTGCCAGATTGATAGTTTTTTCAATATATGCTAGAATACAAACATATTGTGTGTAAAAATACGTTTAAAACGCGCGTATTTTTCGCGAAAGTACTATAGTTAACATTGGTGTTGTATTGTGGTGAGCGCGAGGCGCTTGGATTGTACGGGAAAGTTGAAGTTTCGCCAAATGTCCAAAAAGAAAACAATTTGGCAAATAAATATTTTTGTCTGACAAATCAATTTTTTTCGGGTGAGTTGAGAAACATAAAAACATAATTTTCAATAAGTAGAAATCAACTGACACAGTTTGAAAATAACTGTACCAAAACAGTTTGAGGAGCACTGAAATAATTAGTCCTTTAAAAAGTTTAAAAAGCACTGGAATTTACAGTTGAAGAAGCACTGGAGGAGTTATAATTATTATAGTTCATAAAGCACTGTAATAGTTTCAAGTTTTTGCATTCAACAAACAGCTTGAAAAGTTTGTGTCTATGATAAAAAAAGGCACAGAGTGTGGAAGAATAAACTTTAAAATACACAGGGTATTTTATAAAAATATATTTTAGGGCTGCCAGATTGATAGTTATTGCAATATGATAAAAACTCAGATATACATACTTAAATTAAGATACAATATTTCGATTCCAAGGTTTATTTTAATTCATTGACTGTTAATTGTAGATCCTTGATATATATACCGTTAGAGCCTTTGACATCTCTTGTATTTTATAAAAATATATGTAAGATTTTAGTTTAATTTCAATTACGTTTATATTCGAATTCAAATCAAAAAGTGAGAACAATTTTTAGAAAAATGTTTGATTTTAATATTTAGATTTCTAAGGACTAAGGACTGTTTTATTATATGCAAAGTGTAATTTGATCAGGTGTATTCATTCATATCAAATATTTATATCACCACATATATTTAGGGCTGCCATATTGATAGTTTTTTCAATATGTGCTAGAATATACACACATTGTGTGTAAAAATACGTTTAAAACGCGCGTATTTTTCGCGAACATACTTAAGTCAACATTGGTGAGCGCGCGGCGCTTGGATTGTGCGGGAAAGTTGAATCTTCGTCAAAAAGAAACAAATTTGACAAATATATATTTTTGTATGACAAATCAATTTTTTTCGGGTGAGTTGAGACACATAAAAACATAATTTTCAATAAGTAATGAAATCAACTGACACAGTTTGAGAATAACTGTACCAAAACAGTTTGAGGAGCACTGAAATAATTTGTCCTCTAAAAAGTTTAGAAAGCACTGGAATTCACATTTCAAGAAGCACTGGAGGAATTATAATGATTATAGTTTATGAAGCACTGTATGTAATAGTTTCATGTTTGTGCATTCAATAAACTGTTTGAAAAGTTTGTGTCTATGATAAGAAAAGACACAGAGTGTGGAAAAATAAACTTTAAAATACACAGGGTATTTTATAAAAATATATTTAGGGCTGCTTAGATTGATAGTTTTTTCAATATGATAAAAACTTAGATATACATACTTAAATTGAGATAAAATATTTCGATTACAAGGTTTATCTTAATTATTTGACCGTTGACTGTTAATTGTAGATCCTTGAATATATACCGTTCGAATCTTTGACATCTCTAGTATTTTATAAAAATATATGTGAGGTTTTTGTTTAATTTCAATTACGTTTTTATTCGAATTCAAATCATAAAGTGATACAATTTTTAGGAAAATGTTTGATTTTTATATTTAGATTTCTAAGGACTCTTTTTTATTACATGCAAAGTGTAATTTGATTAGGACTGCCAGATTGATAGTTTTTCAATATATGCTAGAATACACACATATTGTGTGTAAAAATACGTTTAAAACGCGCGTATTTTTCGCGAACATACTTAAGTCAACATTGGTGAGCGCGCGGCGCTTGGATTGTGCGGGAAAGTTGAATTTTCGCCAAAAGTCAATAAAGAAAACAATTTGACAAATAAATATTTTTGTCTGACAAATCAATTTTTAGTAGTTTCATATTTGTGCATTCAATAAACAATTGGAAAAAATTGTGTCTATGGAAGAAAAAGACATAGAGTGTGGAAGAATAAACTTTAAAATACACAGGGTGTGTGTATTCATATCAAATATTTATATCACCACATATATTTAGGGCTGCCAGATTGCTAGTTTTTTCAATTAATTCTAGAATACACACATATTGTGTGTAAAAATACGTTTAAAACGCGCGTATTTTTCGCGAAAATACTTTAGTTAACATTGGTGTTGTGTTGTGGTGAGCGCGAGGCTATTGGATTGTGCGCCAAAAGTCAATAAAGAAAACATTTTGACAAATAAATATATTTGTCTGACAAATCAATTTTTTTCGGGTGAGTTGAGAAACATAAAAACATAATTTTCAATAAGTAGAAATCAACTGACACAGTTTGAAAATAACTGTACCAAAACAGTTTGAGGAGCACTGAAATAATTAGTCCTCTAAAAAGTTTAAAAAGCACTGGAATTTACAGTTGAAGAAGCACTGGAGGAGTTACAATTATTATAGTTCATAAAGCACTGTAATAGTTTCATGTTTTTGCATTCAACAAACAGCTTGAAAAGTTTGTGTCTATGATAAAAAAAGGCACAGAGTGTGGAAGAATAAACTTTAAAATACACAGGGTATTTTATAAAAATATATTTTAGGGCTGCCAGATTGATAGTTATTGCAATATGATAAAAACTCAGATATACATACTTAAATTAAGATACAATATTTCGATTCCAAGGTTTATTTTAATTCATTGACTGTTAATTGTAGATCCTTGATATATATACCGTTAGAGCCTTTGACATCTCTTGTATATTATAAAAATATATGTAAGATTTTAGTTTAATTTCAATTACGTTTTTATTCGAATTCAAATCAAAAAGTGATTTTTTAGAAAAATGTTTGATTTTAATATTTAGATTTCTAAGGACTAAGGACTGTTTTATTATATGCAAAGTGTAATTTGATCAGGTGTATTCATTCATATCAAATATTTATATCACCACATATATTTAGGGCTGCCATATTGATAGTTTTTTCAATATGTGCTAGAATATACACACATTGTGTGTAAAAATACGTTTAAAACGCGCGTATTTTTCGCGAACATACTTAAGTCAACATTGGTGAGCGCGCGGCGCTTGGATTGTGCGGGAAAGTTGAATTTTCGCCAAAAGTCAATAAAAAAAACAATTTGACAAATAAATATTTTTGTCTGACAAATCAATTTTTTTCGGGTGAGTTGAG
Source organism: Calliopum simillimum (assembly GCA_951812925.1). Taxonomy (NCBI): domain Eukaryota; kingdom Metazoa; phylum Arthropoda; class Insecta; order Diptera; family Lauxaniidae; genus Calliopum; species Calliopum simillimum. The sequence goes on along the minus strand of OX638372.1, from coordinate 79,731,077 downwards.
AAACATAAAAACATAATTTTCAATAAGTAGAAATCAACTGACACAGTTTGAGAATAACTGTACCAAAACAGTTTGAGGAGCACTGAAATAATTTGTCCTCTAAAAAGTTTAAAAAGCACTGGAATTTACAGTTGAAGAAGCACTGGAGGAGTTATAATTATTATAGTTTATGAAGCACTGTAATAGTTTCATGTTTGTGCATTCAATAAACAGCTTGAAAAGTTTGTGTCTATGATAAAAAAAGACACAGAGTGTGGAAGAATAAACTTTAAAATACACAGGGTATTTTATAAAAATATATTTTAGGGCTGCCAGATTGATAGTTATTGCAATATGATAAAAACTCAAATATACTTAAATTAAGACAAAATATTTCGATTCCAATGTTTACTTTAATTCACTGACTGTTAATTGTAGATCCTTGATATATATACCGTTAGAATCTTTGACATCTCTTGTATTTTATAAAAATATATGTAAGATTTTAGTTTAATTTCAATTACGTTTTTATTCGAATTCAAATCAAAAAGTGATAACAATTTTTAGAAAAATGTTTGATTTTAATATTTATATTTCTAAGGACTTTGTTTTATTATATGCTAAGCGTAATTTTATCAGGTGTAATCATATCAAATATTTATATCACCACATATATTTACGGCTGCCAGATTGATAGGTTTTTCAATATATGCTAGAATACAAACATATTGTGTGTAAAAATACGTTTAAAACGCGCGTATTTTTCGCGAAAGTACTATAGTTAACATTGGTGTTGTATTGTGGTGAGCGCGAGGCGCTTGGATTGTACGGGAAAGTTGAAGTTTCGCCAAATGTCCAAAAAGAAAACAATTTGGCAAATAAATATTTTTGTCTGACAAATCAATTTTTTTCGGGTGAGTTGAGAAACATAAAAACATAATTTTCAATAAGTAGAAATCAACTGACACAGTTTGAAAATAACTGTACCAAAACAGTTTGAGGAGCACTGAAATAATTAGTCCTTTAAAAAGTTTAAAAAGCACTGGAATTTACAGTTGAAGAAGCACTGGAGGAGTTATAATTATTATAGTTCATAAAGCACTGTAATAGTTTCATGTTTTTGCATTCAACAAACAGCTTGAAAAGTTTGTGTCTATGATAAAAAAAGGCACAGAGTGTGGAAGAATAAACTTTAAAATACACAGGGTATTTTATAAAAATATATTTTAGGGCTGCCAGATTGATAGTTATTGCAATATGATAAAAACTCAGATATACATACTTAAATTAAGATACAATATTTCGATTCCAAGGTTTATTTTAATTCATTGACTGTTAATTGTAGATCCTTGATATATATACCGTTAGAGCCTTTGACATCTCTTGTATTTTATAAAAATATATGTAAGATTTTAGTTTAATTTCAATTACGTTTTTATTCGAATTCAAATCAAAAAGTGAGAACAATTTTTAGAAAAATGTTTGATTTTAATATTTAGATTTCTAAGGACTAAGGACTGTTTTATTATATGCAAAGTGTAATTTGATCAGGTGTATTCATTCATATCAAATATTTATATCACCACATATATTTAGGGCTGCCATATTGATAGTTTTTTCAATATGTGCTAGAATATACACACATTGTGTGTAAAAATACGTTTAAAACGCGCGTATTTTTCGCGAACATACTTAAGTCAACATTGGTGAGCGCGCGGCGCTTGGATTGTGCGGGAAAGTTGAATCTTCGTCAAAAAGAAACAAATTTGACAAATATATATTTTTGTATGACAAATCAATTTTTTTCGGGTGAGTTGAGACACATAAAAACATAATTTTCAATAAGTAATGAAATCAACTGACACAGTTTGAGAATAACTGTACCAAAACAGTTTGAGGAGCACTGAAGTAATTTGTACTCTAAAAAGTTTAGAAAGCACTGGAATTCACAGTTCAAGAAGCACTGGAGGAATTATAATGATTATAGTTTATGAAGCACTGTATGTAATAGTTTCATGTTTGTGCATTCAATAAACTGTTTGAAAAGTTTGTGTCTATGATAAGAAAAGACACAGAGTGTGGAAAAATAAACTTTAAAATACACAGGGTATTTTATAAAAATATATTAAGGGCTGCTTAGATTGATAGTTTTTTCAATATGATAAAAACTTAGATATACATACTTAAATTGAGATAAAATATTTCGATTACAAGGTTTATCTTAATTATTTGACCGTTGACTGTTAATTGTAGATCCTTGAATATATACCGTTCGAATCTTTGACATCTCTAGTATTTTATAAAAATATATGTGAGGTTTTTGTTTAATTTCAATTACGTTTTTATTCGAATTCAAATCATAAAGTGATACAATTTTTAGGAAAATGTTTGATTTTTATATTTAGATTTCTAAGGACTCTTTTTTATTACATGCAAAGTGTAATTTGATTAGGACTGCCAGATTGATAGTTTTTCAATATATGCTAGAATACACACATATTGTGTGTAAAAATACGTTTAAAACGCGCGTATTTTTCGCGAACATACTTAAGTCAACATTGGTGAGCGCGCGGCGCTTGGATTGTGCGGGAAAGTTGAATTTTCGCCAAAAGTCAATAGAGAAAACAATTTGACAAATAAATATTTTTGTCTGACAAATCAATTTTTTTCGGGTGAGTTGAGAAACATAAAAACATAATTTTCAATAAGTAGAAATCAACTGACACAGTTTGAGAATAACCGTACCAAAACAGTTTGAGGAGCACTGAAATAATTTGTCCTCTAAAAAGTTTAAAAAGCACTGGAATTAACAGTTGAAGAAGTACTGGAGGAGTTATAATTATTATAGTTTATGAAGCACTGTAGTAGTTTCATATTTGTGCATTCAATAAACAATTGGAAAAAATTGTGTCTATGGAAGAAAAAGACACAGAGTGTGGAAGAATAAACTTTAAAATACACAGGGTGTGTGTATTCATATCAAATATTTATATCACCACATATATTTAGGGCTGCCAGATTGCTAGTTTTTTCAATTAATTCTAGAATACACACATATTGTGTGTAAAAATACGTTTAAAACGCGCGTATTTTTCGCGAAAATACTTTAGTTAACATTGGTGTTGTGTTGTGGTGAGCGCGAGGCTATTGGATTGTGCGCCAAAAGTCAATAAAGAAAACATTTTGACAAATAAATATTTTTGTCTGACAAATCAATTTTTTTCGGGTGAGTTGAGAAACATAAAAACATAATTTTCAATAAGTAGAAATCAACTGACACAGTTTGAAAATAACTGTACCAAAACAGTTTGAGGAGCACTGAAATAATTAGTCCTCTAAAAAGTTTAAAAAGCACTGGAATTTACAGTTGAAGAAGCACTGGAGGAGTTACAATTATTATAGTTCATAAAGCACTGTAATAGTTTCATGTTTTTGCATTCAACAAACAGCTTGAAAAGTTTGTGTCTATGATAAAAAAAGGCACAGAGTGTGGAAGAATAAACTTTAAAATACACAGGGTATTTTATAAAAATATATTTTAGGGCTGCCAGATTGATAGTTATTGCAATATGATAAAAACTCAGATATACATACTTAAATTAAGATACAATATTTCGATTCCAAGGTTTATTTTAATTCATTGACTGTTAATTGTAGATCCTTGATATATATACCGTTAGAGCCTTTGACATCTCTTGTATATTATAAAAATATATGTAAGATTTTAGTTTAATTTCAATTACGTTTTTATTCGAATTCAAATCAAAAAGTGATTTTTTAGAAAAATGTTTGATTTTAATATTTAGATTTCTAAGGACTAAGGACTGTTTTATTATATGCAAAGTGTAATTTGATCAGGTGTATTCATTCATATCAAATATTTATATCACCACATATATTTAGGGCTGCCATATTGATAGTTTTTTCAATATGTGCTAGAATATACACACATTGTGTGTAAAAATACGTTTAAAACGCGCGTATTTTTCGCGAACATACTTAGTCAACATTGGTGAGCGCGCTGCGCTTGGATTGTGCGGGAAAGTTGAATCTTCGTCAAAAGTCAAAAAGAAACAAATTTGACAAATATATATTTTTGTATGACAAATCAATTTTTTTCGGGTGAGTTGAGACACATAAAAACATAATTTTCAATAAGTAGAAATCAACTGACACAGTTTGAAAATAACTGTACCAAAACAGTTTGAGGAGCACTGAAATAATTAGTCCTTTAAAAAGTTTAAAAAGCACTGGAATTTACAGTTGAAGAAGCACTGGAGGAGTTATAATTATTATAGTTCATAAAGCACTGTAATAGTTTCATGTTTTTGCATTCAACAAACAGCTTGAAAAGTTTGTGTCTATGATAAAAAAAGGCACAGAGTGTGGAAGAATAAACTTTAAAATACACAGGGTATTTTATAAAAATATATTTTAGGGCTGCCAGATTGATAGTTATTGCAATATGATAAAAACTCAAATATACTTAAATTAAGACAAAATATTTCGATTCCAATGTTTACTTTAATTCACTGACTGTTAATTGTAGATCCTTGATATATATACCGTTAGAATCTTTGACATCTCTTGTATTTTATAAAAATATATGTAAGATTTTAGTTTAATTTCAATTACGTTTTTATTCGAATTCAAATCAAAAAGTGAGAACAATTTTTAGAAAAATGTTTGATTTTAATATTTAGATTTCTAAGGACTAAGGACTGTTTTATTATATGCAAAGTGTAATTTGATCAGGTGTATTCATTCATATCAAATATTTATATCACCACATATATTTAGGGCTGCCATATTGATAGTTTTTTCAATATGTGCTAGAATATACACACATTGTGTGTAAAAATACGTTTAAAACGCGCGTATTTTTCGCGAACATACTTAAGTCAACATTGGTGAGCGCGCGGCGCTTGGATTGTGCGGGAAAGTTGAATCTTCGTCAAAAAGAAACAAATTTGACAAATATATATTTTTGTATGACAAATCAATTTTTTTCGGGTGAGTTGAGACACATAAAAACATAATTTTCAATAAGTAATGAAATCAACTGACACAGTTTGAGAATAACTGTACCAAAACAGTTTGAGGAGCACTGAAATAATTTGTCCTCTAAAAAGTTTAGAAAGCACTGGAATTCACAGTTCAAGAAGCACTGGAGGAATTATAATGATTATAGTTTATGAAGCACTGTATGTAATAGTTTCATGTTTGTGCATTCAATAAACTGTTTGAAAAGTTTGTGTCTATGATAAGAAAAGACACAGAGTGTGGAAAAATAAACTTTAAAATACACAGGGTATTTTATAAAAATATATTAAGGGCTGCTTAGATTGATAGTTTTTTCAATATGATAAAAACTTAGATATACATACTTAAATTGAGATAAAATATTTCGATTACAAGGTTTATCTTAATTATTTGACCGTTGACTGTTAATTGTAGATCCTTGAATATATACCGTTCGAATCTTTGACATCTCTAGTATTTTATAAAAATATATGTGAGGTTTTTGTTTAATTTCAATTACGTTTTTATTCGAATTCAAATCATAAAGTGATACAATTTTTAGGAAAATGTTTGATTTTTATATTTAGATTTCTAAGGACTCTTTTTTATTACATGCAAAGTGTAATTTGATTAGGACTGCCAGATTGATAGTTTTTCAATATATGCTAGAATACACACATATTGTGTGTAAAAATACGTTTAAAACGCGCGTATTTTTCGCGAACATACTTAAGTCAACATTGGTGAGCGCGCGGCGCTTGGATTGTGCGGGAAAGTTGAATTTTCGCCAAAAGTCAATAAAGAAAACAATTTGACAAATAAATATTTTTGTCTGACAAATCAATTTTTTTCGGGTGAGTTGAGAAACATAAAAACATAATTTTCAATAAGTAGAAATCAACTGACACAGTTTGAGAATAACCGTACCAAAACAGTTTGAGGAGCACTGAAATAATTTGTCCTCTAAAAAGTTTAAAAAGCACTGGAATTAACAGTTGAAGAAGTACTGGAGGAGTTATAATTATTATAGTTTATGAAGCACTGTAGTAGTTTCATATTTGTGCATTCAATAAACAATTGGAAAAAATTGTGTCTATGGAAGAAAAAGACAGAGTGTGGAAGAATAAACTTTAAAATACACAGGGTGTGTGTATTCATATCAAATATTTATATCACCACATATATTTAGGGCTGCCAGATTGCTAGTTTTTTCAATTAATTCTAGAATACACACATATTGTGTGTAAAAATACGTTTAAAACGCGCGTATTTTTCGCGAAAATACTTTAGTTAACATTGGTGTTGTGTTGTGGTGAGCGCGAGGCTATTGGATTGTGCGCCAAAAGTCAATAAAGAAAACATTTTGACAAATAAATATTTTTGTCTGACAAATCAATTTTTTTCGGGTGAGTTGAGAAACAAAAAAACATAATTTTCAATAAGTAGAAATCAACTGACACAGTTTGAAAATAACTGTACCAAAACAGTTTGAGGAGCACTGAAATAATTAGTCCTCTAAAAAGTTTAAAAAGCACTGGAATTTACAGTTGAAGAAGCACTGGAGGAGTTACAATTATTATAGTTCATAAAGCACTGTAATAGTTTCATGTTTTTGCATTCAACAAACAGCTTGAAAAGTTTGTGTCTATGATAAAAAGAGGCACAGAGTGTGGAAGAATAAACTTTAAAATACACAGGGTATTTTATAAAAATATATTTTAGGGCTGCCAGATTGATAGTTATTGCAATATGATAAAAACTCAGATATACATACTTAAATTAAGATACAATATTTCGATTCCAAGGTTTATTTTAATTCATTGACTGTTAATTGTAGATCCTTGATATATATACCGTTAGAGCCTTTGACATCTCTTGTATATTATAAAAATATATGTAAGATTTTAGTTTAATTTCAATTACGTTTTTATTCGAATTCAAATCAAAAAGTGATTTTTTAGAAAAATGTTTGATTTTAATATTTAGATTTCTAAGGACTAAGGACTGTTTTATTATATGCAAAGTGTAATTTGATCAGGTGTATTCATTCATATCAAATATTTATATCACCACATATATTTAGGGCTGCCATATTGATAGTTTTTTCAATATGTGCTAGAATATACACACATTGTGTGTAAAAATACGTTTAAAACGCGCGTATTTTTCGCGAACATACTTAGTCAACATTGGTGAGCGCGCTGCGCTTGGATTGTGCGGGAAAGTTGAATCTTCGTCAAAAGTCAAAAAGAAACAAATTTGACAAATATATATTTTTGTATGACAAATCAATTTTTTTCGGGTGAGTTGAGACACATAAAAACATAATTTTCAATAAGTAGTGAAATCAACTGACACAGTTTGAGAATAACTGTACCAAAACAGTTTGAGGAGCACTGAAATAATTTGTCCTCTAAAAAGTTTAGAAAGCACTGGAATTCACAGTTCAAGAAGCACTGGAGGAATTATAATGATTATAGTTTATGAAGCACTGTATGTAATAGTTTCATGTTTGTGCATTCAATAAACTGTTTGAAAAGTTTGTGTCTATGATAAGAAAAGACACAGAGTGTGGAAAAATAAACTTTAAAATACACAGGGTATTTTATAAAAATATATTTAGGGCTGCTTAGATTGATAGTTTTTTCAATATGATAAAAACTTAGATATACATACTTAAATTGAGATAAAATATTTCGATTACAAGGTTTATCTTAATTATTTGACCGTTGACTGTTAATTGTAGATCCTTGAATATATACCGTTCGAATCTTTGACATCTCTAGTATTTTATAAAAATATATGTGAAGTTTTTGTTTAATTTCAATTACGTTTTTATTCGAATTCAAATCATAAAGTGATACAATTTTTAGGAAAATGTTTGATTTTTATATTTAGATTTCTAAGGACTCTTTTTTATTACATGCAAAGTGTAATTTGATTAGGTGTATTCATATCAAATATTTATATCACCACATATATCTAGGGCTGCCAGATTGATAGTTTTTTCAATATATGCTAGAATACACACATATTGTGTGTAAAAATACGTTTAAAACGCGCGTATTTTTCGCGAACATACTTAAGTCAACATTGGTGAGCGCGCGGCGCTTGGATTGTGCGGGAAAGTTGAATTTTCGCCAAAAGTCAATAAAGAAAACAATTTGACAAATAAATATTTTTGTCTGACAAATCAATTTTTTTCGGGTGAGTTGAGAAACATAAAAACATAATTTTCAATAAGTAGAAATCAACTGACACAGTTTGAGAATAACCGTACCAAAACAGTTTAAGGAGCACTGAAATAATTTGTCCTCTAAAAAAATTAAAAGCACTGGAATTAACAGTTGAAGAAGCACTGAAGGAGTTATAATTGTTATAGTTTATGAAGCACTGTAATAGTTTCATATTTGTGCATTCAATAAACAATTTGAAAAAATTGTGTCTATGGAAGAAAAAGACACAGAGTGTGGAAGAATAAACTTTAAAATACACAGGGTGTGTGTATTCATATCAAATATTTATATCACCACATATATTTAGGGCTGCCAGATTGCTAGTTTTTTCAATTAATTCTAGAATACACACATATTGTGTGTAAAAATACGTTTAAAACGCGCGTATTTTTCGCGAAAATACTTTAGCTAACATTGGTGTTGTGTTGTGGTGAGCGCGAGGCTATTGGATTGTGCGGGAAAGTTGAATTTTTGCCAAAAGTCAATAAAGAATATAATTATTATAGTTTCATGTTTTTGCATTCAACAAACAGCTTGAAAAGTTTGTGTCTATGATAAAAAAAGGCACAGAGTGTGGAAGAATAAACTTTAAAATACACAGGGTATTTTATAAAAATATATTTTAGGGCTGCCAGATTGATAGTTATTGCAATATGATAAAAACTCAGATATACATACTTAAATTAAGATACAATATTTCGATTACAAGGTTTATTTTAATTCATTGACTGTTAATTGTAGATCCTTGATATATATACCGTTAGAGCCTTTGACATCTCTTGTATATTATAAAAATATATGTAAGATTTTAGTTTAATTTCAATTACGTTTTTATTCGAATTCAAATCAAAAAGTGAGAACAATTTTTAGAAAAATGTTCGATTTTAATATTTAGATTTCTAAGGACTAAGGACTGTTTTATTATATGCAAAGTGTAATTTGATCAGGTGTATTCATTCATATCAAATATTTATATCACCACATATATTTAGGGCTGCCATATTGATAGTTTTTTCAATATGTGCTAGAATATACACACATTGTGTGTAAAAATACGTTTAAAACGCGCGTATTTTTCGCGAACATACTTAGTCAACATTGGTGAGCGCGCGGCGCTTGGATTGTGCGGGAAAGTTGAATCTTCGTCAAAAGTCAAAAAGAAACAAATTTGACAAATATATATTTTTGTATGACAAATCAATTTTCGGGTGAGTTGAGATACATAAAACATAATTTTCAATAAGTAGTGAAATCAACTGACACAGTTTGAGAATAACTGTACCAAAACAGTTTGAGGAGCACTGAAATAATTTGTCCTCTAAAAAGTTTAGAAAGCACTGGAATTCACAGTTCAAGAAGCACTGGAGGAATTATAATGATTATAGTTTATGAAGCACTGTATGTAATAGTTTCATGTTTGTGCATTCAATAAACTGTTTGAAAAGTTTGTGTCTATGATAAGAAAAGACACAGAGTGTGGAAAAATAAACTTTAAAATACACAGGGTATTTTATAAAAATATATTTAGGGCTGCTTAGATTGATAGTTTTTTCAATATGATAAAAACTTAGATATACATACTTAAATTGAGATAAAATATTTCGATTACAAGGTTTATCTTAATTATTTGACCGTTGACTGTTAATTGTAGATCCTTGAATATATACCGTTCGAATCTTTGACATCTCTAGTATTTTATAAAAATATATGTGAGGTTTTTGTTTAATTTCAATTACGTTTTTATTCGAATTCAAATCATAAAGTGATACAATTTTTAGGAAAATGTTTGATTTTTATATTTAGATTTCTAAGGACTCTTTTTTATTACATGCAAAGTGTAATTTGATTAGGTGTATTCATATCAAATATTTATATCACCACATATATTTAGGGCTGCCAGATTGATAGTTTTTTCAATATATGCTAGAATACACACATATTGTGTGTAAAAATACGTTTAAAACGCGCGTATTTTTCGCGAACATACTTAAGTCAACATTGGTGAGCGCGCGGCGCTTGGATTGTGCGGGAAAGTTGAATTTTCGCCAAAAGTCAATAAAGAAAACATTTTGAAAAATAAATATTTTTGTCTGACAAATCAATTTTTTTCGGGTGAGTTGATAAACATAAAAACATAATTTTCAATAAGTAGAAATCAACTGACACAGTTTGAAAATAACTGTACCAAAACAGTTTGAGGAGCACTGAAATAATTAGTCCTTTAAAAAGTTTAAAAAGCACTGGAATTTACAGTTGAAGAAGCACTGGAGGAGTTATAATTATTATAGTTCATAAAGCACTGTAATAGTTTCATGTTTTTGCATTCAACAAACAGCTTGAAAAGTTTGTGTCTATGATAAAAAAAGGCACAGAGTGTGGAAGAATAAACTTTAAAATACACATGGTATTTTATAAAAATATATTTTAGGGCTGCCAGATTGATAGTTATTGCAATATGATAAAAACTCAGATATACATACTTAAATTAAGATACAATATTTCGATTCCAAGGTTTATTTTAATTCATTGACTGTTAATTGTAGATCCTTGATATATATACCGTTAGAGCCTTTGACATCTCTTGTATTTTATAAAAATATATGTAAGATTTTAGTTTAATTTCAATTACGTTTTTATTCGAATTCAAATCAAAAAGTGATAACAATTTTTAGAAAAATGTTTGATTTTAATATTTAGATTTCTAAGGACTAAGGACTGTTTTATTATATGCAAAGTGTAATTTGATCAGGTGTATTCATTCATATCAAATATTTATATCACCACATATATTTAGGGCTGCCATATTGATAGTTTTTTCAATATGTGCTAGAATATACACACATTGTGTGTAAAAATACGTTTAAAACGCGCGTATTTTTCGCGAACATACTTAAGTCAACATTGGTGAGCGCGCGGCGCTTGGATTGTGCGGAAAAGTTGAATTTTCGCCAAAAGTTAATAAAAAAACCAATTTGACAAATAAATATTTTTGTCTGACAAATCAATTTTTTTCGGGTGAGTTGAGAAACATAAAAACATAATTTTCAATAAGTAGAAATCAACTGACACAGTTTGAGAATAACCGTACCAAAACAGTTTGAGGAGCACTGAAATAATTTGTCCTCTAAAAAGTTTAAAAAGCACTGGAATTAACAGTTGAAGAAGCACTGAAGGAGTTATAATTATTATAGTTTATGAAGCACTGTAATAGTTTCATATTTGTGCATTCAATAAACAATTGGAAAAAATTGTGTCTATGGAAGAAAAAGACACAGAGTGTGGAAGAATAAACTTTAAAATACACAGGGTGTGTGTATTCATATCAAATATTTATATCACCACATATATTTAGGGCTGCCAGATTGCTAGTTTTTTCAATTAATTCTAGAATACACACATATTGCGTGTAAAAATACGTTTAAAACGCGCGTATTTTTCGCGAAAATACTTTAGTTAACATTGGTGTTGTGGTGAGCGCGAGGCTATTGGATTGTGCGGGAAAGTTGAATTTTCGCCAAAAGTCAATAAAGAAAACATTTTGAAAAATAAATATTTTTGTCTGACAAATCAATTTTTTTCGGGTGAGTTGATAAACATAAAAACATAATTTTCAATAAGTAGAAATCAACCGACACAGTTTGAAAATAACTGTACCAAAACAGTTTGAGGAGCACTGAAATAATTAGTCCTCTAAAAAGTTTAAAAAGCACTGGAATTTACAGTTGAAGAAGCACTGGAGGAGTTATAATTATTATAGTTCATAAAGCACTGTAATAGTTTCATGTTTTTGCATTCAACAAACAGCTTGAAAAGTTTGTGTCTATGATAAAAAAAGGCACAGAGTGTGGAAGAATAAACTTTAAAATACACAGGGTATTTTATAAAAATATATTTTAGGGCTGCCAGATTGATAGTTATTGCAATATGATAAAAACTCAGATATACATACTTAAATTAAGATACAATATTCCGATTCCAAGGTTTATTTTAATTCATTGACTGTTAATTGTAGATATATACCGTTAGAGCCTTTGACATCTCTTGTATTTTATAAAAATATATGTAAGATTTTAGTTTAATTTCAATTACGTTTTTATTCGAATTCAAATCAAAAAGTGAGAACAATTTTTAGAAAAATGTTTGATTTTAATATTTAGATTTCTAAGGACTAAGGACTGTTTTATTATATGCAAAGTGTAATTTGATCAGGTGTATTCATTCATATCAAATATTTATATCACCACATATATTTAGGGCTGCCATATTGATAGTTTTTTCAATATGTGTTAGAATATACACACATTGTGTGTAAAAATACGTTTAAAACGCGCGTATTTTTCGCGAACATACTTAAGTCAACATTGGTGAGCGCGCGGCGCTTGGATTGTGCAGGAAAGTTGAATCTTCGTCAAAAGTCAAAAAGAAACAAATTTGACAAATATATATTTTTGTATGACAAATCAATTTTTTTCGGGTGAGTTGAGACACAAAAAAACATAATTTTCAATAAGTAGTGAAATCAACTGACACAGTTTGAGAATAACTGTACCAAAACAGTTTGAGGAGCACTGAAATAATTTGTCCTCTAAAAAGTTTAGAAAGCACTGGAATTCACAGTTCAAGAAGCACTGGAGGAATTATAATGATTATAGTTTATGAAGCACTGTATGTAATAGTTTCATGTTTGTGCATTCAATAAACTGTTTGAAAAGTTTGTGTCTATGATAAGAAAAAACACAGAGTGTGGAAAAATAAACTTTAAAATACGCAGGGTATTTTATAAAAATATATTTAGGGCTGCTTAGATTGATAGTTTTTTCAATATGATAAAAACTTAGATATACTTACTTAAATTGAGATAAAATATTTCGATTACAAGGTTTATCTTTATTATTTGACCGTTGACTGTTAATTGTATATCCTTGAATATATACCGTTCGAATCTTTGACATCTCTAGTATTTTATAAAAATATATGTGAGGTTTTTGTTTATTTTCAATTACGTTTTTATTCGAATTCAAATCATAAAGTGATACAAATTTAAGGAAAATGTTTGATTTTTATATTTAGATTTCTAAGGACTCTTTTTTATTACATGCAAAGTGTAATTTGATTAGGTGTATTCATATCAAATATTTATATCACCACATATATTTAGGGCTGCCAAATTGATAGTTTTTTCAATATATGCTAGAATACACACATATTGTGTGTAAAAATACGTTTAAAACGCGCGTATTTTTCGCGAACATACTTAAGTCAACATTGGTGAGCGCGCGGCGCTTGGATTGTGCGGGAAAGTTGAATTTTCGCCAAAAGTCATTAAAGAATATAATTATTATAGTTCATAAAGCACTGTAATAGTTTCATGTTTTTGCATTCAACAAACAGCTTGAAAAGTTTGTGTCTATGATAAAAAAAGGCACAGAGTGTGGAAGAATAAACTTTAAAATACACAGGGTATTTTATAAAAATATATTTTAGGGCTGCTAGATTGATAGTTATTGCAATATGATAAAAACTCAGATATACATACTTAAATTAAGATACAATATTTCGATTCCAAGGTTTATTTTAATTCATTGACTGTTAATTGTAGATCCTTGATATATATACCGTTAGAGCCTTTGACATCTCTTGTATTTTATAAAAATATATGTAAGATTTTAGTTTAATTTCAATTACGTTTTTATTCGAATTCAAATCAAAAAGTGATAACAATTTTTAGAAAAATGTTTGATTTTAATATTTAGATTTCTAAGGACTAAGGACTGTTTTATTATATGCAAAGTGTAATTTGATCAGGTGTATTCATTCATATCAAATATTTATATCACCACATATATTTAGGGCTGCCATATTGATAGTTTTTTCAATATGTGCTAGAATATACACACATTGTGTGTAAAAATACGTTTAAAACGCGCGTATTTTTCGCGAACATACTTAAGTCAACATTGGTGAGCGCGCGGCGCTTGGATTGTGCGGGAAAGTTGAATCTTCGTCAAAAGTCAAAAAGAAACAAATTTGACAAATATATATTTTTGTATGACAAATCAATTTTTTTCGGGTGAGTTGAGACACATAAAAACATAATTTTCAATAAGTAGTGAAATCAACTGACACAGTTTGAGAATAACTGTACCAAAACAGTTTGAGGAGCACTGAAATAATTTGTCCTCTAAAAAGTTTAGAAAGCACTGGAATTCACAGTTCAAGAAGCACTGGAGGAATTATAATGATTATAGTTTATGAAGCACTGTATGTAATAGTTTCATGTTTGTGCATTCAATAAACTGTTTGAAAAGTTTGTGTCTATGATAAGAAAAGACACAGAGTGTGGAAAAATAAACTTTAAAATACACAGGGTATTTTATAAAAATATATTTAGGGCTGCTTAGATAGATAGTTTTTTCAATATGATAAAAACTTAGATATACATACTTAAATTGAGATAAAATATTTCGATTACAAGGTTTATCTTAATTATTTGACCGTTGACTGTTAATTGTAGATCCTTGAATATATACCGTTCGAATCTTTGACATCTCTAGTATTTTATAAAAATATATGTGAGGTTTTTGTTTAATTTCAATTACGTTTTTATTCGAATTCAAATCATAAAGTGATACAATTTTTAGGAAAATGTTTGATTTTTATATTTAGATTTCTAAGGACTCTTTTTTATTACATGCAAAGTGTAATTTGATTAGGTGTATTCATATCAAATATTTATATCACCACATATATTTAGGGCTGCCAGATTGATAGTTTTTTCAATATATGCTAGAATACACACATATTGTGTGTAAAAATACGTTTAAAACGCGCGTATTTTTCGCGAACATACTTAAGTCAACATTGGTGAGCGTGCGGCACTTGGATTGTGCGGGAAAGTTGAATTTTCGCCAAAAGTCAATAAAGAAAACAATTTGACAAATAAATATTTTTGTCTGACGAATCAATTTTTTTCGGGTGAGTTGAGAAACATGAAAACATAATTTTCAATAAGCACTGAAATAATTTGTCCTCTAAAAAGTTTAAAAAGCACTGGAATTAACAGTTGAAGAAGCACTGGAGGAGTTATAATTATTATAGTTTATGAAGCACTGTAATAGTTTCATATTTGTGCATTCAATAAACAATTTGAAAAAATTGTGTCTATGGAAGAAAAAGACACAGTGTGGAAGAATAAACTTTAAAATACACAGGGTGTGTGTATTCATATCAAATATTTATATCACCACATATATTTAGGGCTGCCAGATTGCTAGTTTTTTCAATTAATTCTAGAATACACACATATTGTGTGTAAAAATACGTTTAAAACGCGCGTATTTTTCGCGAAAATACTTTAGTTAACATTGGTGTTGTGTTGTGGTGAGCGCGCGGCGCTTGGATTGTGCGGGAAAGTTGAATTTTCGCCAAAAGTCAATAAAGAAAACATTTTGACAAATAAATATTTTTGTCTGACAAATCAATTTTTTTCGGGTGAGTTGAGAAACATAAAAACATAATTTTCAATAAGTAGAAATCAACTGACACAGTTTGAAAATAACTGTACCAAAACAGTTTGAGGAGCACTGAAATAATTAGTCCTCTAAAAAGTTTAAAAAGCACTGGAATTTACAGTTGAAGAAGCACTGGAGGAGTTATAATTATTATAGTTCATAAAGCACTGTAATAGTTTCATGTTTTTGCATTCAACAAACAGCTTGAAAAGTTTGTGTCTATGATAAAAAAAGGCACAGAGTGTGGAAGAATAAACTTTATTTTATAAAAATATATTTTAGGGCTGCCAGATTGATAGTTATTGCAATATGATAAAAACTCAGATATACATACTTAAATTAAGATACAATATTCCGATTCCAAGGTTTATTTTAATTCATTGACTGTTAATTGTAGATATATACCGTTAGAGCCTTTGACATCTCTTGTATTTTATAAAAATATATGTAAGATTTTAGTTTAATTTCAATTACGTTTTTATTCGAATTCAAATCAAAAAGTGATAACAATTTTTAGAAAAATGTTTGATTTTAATATTTAGATTTCTAAGGACTAAGGACTGTTTTATTATATGCAAAGTGTAATTTGATCAGGTGTATTCATTCATATCAAATATTTATATCACCACATATATTTAGGGCTGCCATATTGATAGTTTTTTCAATATGTGCTAGAATATACACACATTGTGTGTAAAAATACGTTTAAAACGCGCGTATTTTTCGCGAACATACTTAAGTCAACATTGGTGAGCGCGCGGCGCTTGGATTGTGCAGGAAAGTTGAATCTTCGTCAAAAGTCAAAAAGAAACAAATTTGACAAATATATATTTTTGTATGACAAATCAATTTTTTTCGGGTGAGTTGAGACACATAAAAACATAATTTTCAATAAGTAGTGAAATCAACTGACACAGTTTGAGAATAACTGTACCAAAACAGTTTGAGGAGCACTGAAATAATTTGTCCTCTAAAAAGTTTAGAAAGCACTGGAATTCACAGTTCAAGAAGCACTGGAGGAATTATAATGATTATAGTTTATGAAGCACTGTATGTAATAGTTTCATGTTTGTGCATTCAATAAACTGTTTGAAAAGTTTGTGTCTATGATAAGAAAAAACACAGAGTGTGGAAAAATAAACTTTAAAATACGCAGGGTATTTTATAAAAATATATTTAGGGCTGCTTAGATTGATAGTTTTTTCAATATGATAAAAACTTAGATATACATACTTAAATTGAGATAAAATATTTCGATTACAAGGTTTATCTTTATTATTTGACCGTTGACTGTTAATTGTATATCCTTGAATATATACCGTTCGAATCTTTGACATCTCTAGTATTTTATAAAAATATATGTGAGGTTTTTGTTTATTTTCAATTACGTTTTTATTCGAATTCAAATCATAAAGTGATACAAATTTAAGGAAAATGTTTGATTTTTATATTTAGATTTCTAAGGACTCTTTTTTATTACATGCAAAGTGTAATTTGATTAGGTGTATTCATATCAAATATTTATATCACCACATATATTTAGGGCTGCCAAATTGATAGTTTTTTCAATATATGCTAGAATACACACATATTGTGTGTAAAAATACGTTTAAAACGCGCGTATTTTTCGCGAACATACTTAAGTCAACATTGGTGAGCGCGCGGCGCTTGGATTGTGCGGGAAAGTTGAATTTTCGCCAAAAGTCATTAAAGAATATAATTATTATAGTTCATAAAGCACTGTAATAGTTTCATGTTTTTGCATTCAACAAACAGCTTGAAAAGTTTGTGTCTATGATAAAAAAAGGCACAGAGTGTGGAAGAATAAACTTTAAAATACACAGGGTATTTTATAAAAATATATTTTAGGGCTGCCAGATTGATAGTTATTGCAATATGATAAAAACTCAGATATACATACTTAAATTAAGATACAATATTTCGATTCCAAGGTTTATTTTAATTCATTGACTGTTAATTGTAGATCCTTGATATATATACCGTTAGAGCCTTTGACATCTCTTGTATTTTATAAAAATATATGTAAGATTTTAGTTTAATTTCAATTACGTTTTTATTCGAATTCAAATCAAAAAGTGATAACAATTTTTAGAAAAATGTTTGATTTTAATATTTAGATTTCTAAGGACTAAGGACTGTTTTATTATATGCAAAGTGTAATTTGATCAGGTGTATTCATTCATATCAAATATTTATATCACCACATATATTTAGGGCTGCCATATTGATAGTTTTTTCAATATGTGCTAGAATATACACACATTGTGTGTAAAAATACGTTTAAAACGCGCGTATTTTTCGCGAACATTCTTAAGTCAACATTGGTGAGCGCGCGGCGCTTGGATTGTGCGGGAAAGTTGAATCTTCGTCAAAAGTCAAAAAGAAACAAATTTGACAAATATATATTTTTGTATGACAAATCAATTTTTTTCGGGTGAGTTGAGACACATAAAAACATAATTTTCAATAAGTAGTGAAATCAACTGACACAGTTTGAGAATAACTGTACCAAAACAGTTTGAGGAGCACTGAAATAATTTGTCCTCTAAAAAGTTTAGAAAGCACTGGAATTCACAGTTCAAGAAGCACTGGAGGAATTATAATGATTATAGTTTATGAAGCACTGTATGTAATAGTTTCATGTTTGTGCATTCAATAAACTGTTTGAAAAGTTTGTGTCTATGATAAGAAAAGACACAGAGTGTGGAAAAATAAACTTTAAAATACACAGGGTATTTTATAAAAATATATTTAGGGCTGCTTAGATAGATAGTTTTTTCAATATGATAAAAACTTAGATATACATACTTAAATTGAGATAAAATATTTCGATTACAAGGTTTATCTTAATTATTTGACCGTTGACTGTTAATTGTAGATCCTTGAATATATACCGTTCGAATCTTTGACATCTCTAGTATTTTATAAAAATATATGTGAGGTTTTTGTTTAATTTCAATTACGTTTTTATTCGAATTCAAATCATAAAGTGATACAATTTTTAGGAAAATGTTTGATTTTTATATTTAGATTTCTAAGGACTCTTTTTTATTACATGCAAAGTGTAATTTGATTAGGTGTATTCATATCAAATATTTATATCACCACATATATTTAGGGCTGCCAGATTGATAGTTTTTTCAATATATGCTAGAATACACACATATTGTGTGTAAAAATACGTTTAAAACGCGCGTATTTTTCGCGAACATACTTAAGTCAACATTGGTGAGCGTGCGGCGCTTGGATTGTGCGGGAAAGTTGAATTTTCGCCAAAAGTCAATAAAGAAAACAATTTGACGAATAAATATTTTTGTCTGACGAATCAATTTTTTTCGGGTGAGTTGAGAAACATGAAAACATAATTTTCAATAAGCACTGAAATAATTTGTCCTCTAAAAAGTTTAAAAAGCACTGGAATTTACAGTTGAAGAAGCACTGGAGGAGTTATAATTATTATAGTTTATGAAGCACTGTAATAGTTTCATATTTGTGCATTCAATAAACAATTTGAAAAAATTGTGTCTATGGAAGAAAAAGACACAGTGTGGAAGAATAAACTTTAAAATACACAGGGTGTGTGTATTCATATCAAATATTTATATCACCACATATATTTAGGGCTGCCAGATTGATAGTTTTTTCAATATATGCTAGAATACACACATATTGTGTGTAAAAATACGTTTAAAACGCGCGTATTTTTCGCGAAAATACTTTAGTTAACATTGGTGTTGTGTTGTGGTGAGCGCGCGGCGCTTGGATTGTGCGGGAAAGTTGAATTTTCGCCAAAAGTCAATAAAGAATACATTTTGACAAATAAATATTTTTGTCTGACAAATCAATTTTTTTCGGGTGAGTTGAGAAACATAAAAACATAATTTTCAATAAGTAGAAATCAACTGACACAGTTTGAAAATAACTGTACCAAAACAGTTTGAGGAGCACTGAAATAATTTGTCCTCTAAAAAGTTTAGAAAGCACTGGAATTCACAGTTCAAGAAGCACTGGAGGAATTATAATGATTATAGTTTATGAAGCACTGTATGTAATAGTTTCATGTTTGTGCATTCAATAAACTGAAAAGTTTGTGTCTATGATAAGAAAAGACACAGAGTGTGGAAAAATAAACTTTAAAATACACAGGGTATTTTATAAAAATATATTTTAGGGCTGCCAGATTGATAGTTATTGCAATATGATAAAAACTCAGATATACATACTTAAATTAAGATACAATATTTCGATTCCAAGGTTTATTTTAATTCATTGACTGTTAATTGTAGATCCTTGATATATATACCGTTAGAGCCTTTGACATCTCTTGTATTTTATAAAAATATATGTAAGATTTTAGTTTAATTTCAATTACGTTTTTATTCGAATTCAAATCAAAAAGTTATAACAATTTTTAGAAAAATGTTTGATTTTAATATTTAGATTTCTAAGGACTAAGGACTCTTTTATTATATGCAAAGTGTAATTTGATCAGGTGTATTCATTCATATCAAATATTTATATCACCACATATATTTAGGGCTGCCATATTGATAGTTTTTTCAATATGTGCTAGAATATGCACACATTGTGTGTAAAAATACGTTTAAAACGCGCGTATTTTTCGCGAACATACTTAAGTCAACATTGGTGAGCGCGCGGCGCTTGGATTGTGCGGGAAAGTTGAATCTTCGTCAAAAGTCAAAAAGAAACAAATTTGACAAATATATATTTTTGTATGACAAATCAATTTTTTCGGGTGAGTTGAGACACATAAAAACATAATTTTCAATAAGTAGTGAAATCAACTGACACAGTTTGAGAATAACTGTACCAAAACAGTTTGAGGAGCACTGAAATAATTTGTCCTCTAAAAAGTTTAGAAAGCACTGGAATTCACAGTTCAAGAAGCACTGGAGGAATTATAATGATTATAGTTTATGAAGCACTGTATGTAATAGTTTCTTGTTTGTGCATTCAATAAACTGTTTGAAAAGTTTGTGTCTATGATAAGAAAAAACACAGAGTGTGGAAAAATAAACTTTAAAATACACAGGGTATTTTATAAAAATATATTTAGGGCTGCTTAGATTGATAGTTTTTTCAATATGATAAAAACTTAGATATACATACTTAAATTGAGATAAAATATTTCGATTACAAGGTTTATCTTAATTATTTGACCGTTGACTGTTAATTGTAGATCCTTGAATATATACCGTTCGAATCTTTGACATCTCTAGTATTTTATAAAAATATATGTGAGGTTTTTGCTTAATTTCAATTACGTTTTTATTCGAATTCAAATCATAAAGTGATACAAATTTTAGGAAAATGTTTGATTTTTATATTTAGATTTCTAAGGACTCTTTTTTATTACATGCAAAGTGTAATTTGATTAGGTGTATTCATATCAAATATTTATATCACCACATATATTTAGGGCTGCCAAATTGATAGTTTTTTCAATATATGCTAGAATACACACATATTGTGTGTAAAAATACGTTTAAAACGCGCGTATTTTTCGCGAACAAACTTAAGTCAACATTGGTGAGCGCGCGGCGCTTGGATTGTGCGGGAAAGTTGAATCTTCGCCAAAAGTCAATAAAGAAAACAATTTGACAAATAAATATTTTTGTCTGACAAATCAATTTTTTTCGGGTGAGTTGAGAAACATAAAAACATAATTTTCAATAAGTAGAAATCAACTGACACAGTTTGAAAATAACTGTACCAAAACAGTTTGAGGAGCACTGAAATAATTAGTCCTTTAAAAAGTTTAAAAAGCACTGGAATTTACAGTTGAAGAAGCACTGGAGGAGTTATAATTATTATAGTTTATGAAGCACTGTAATAGTTTCATATTTGTGCATTCAATAAAGAATGGTGTCTATGGAAGAAAAAGACACAGAGTGTGGAAGAATAAACTTTAAAATACACAGGGTGTGTGTATTCATATCAAATATTTATATCACCACATATATTTAGGGCTGCCAGATTGCTAGTTTTTTCAATTAATTCTAGAATACACACATATTGTGTGTAAAAATACGTTTAAAACGCGCGTATTTTTCGCGAAAATACTTTAGTTAACATTGGTGTTGTGTTGTGGTGAGCGCGAGGCTATTCGATTGTGCGGGAAAGTTGAATTTTCGCCAAAAGTCAATAAAGAAAACATTTTGACAAATAAATATTTTTGTCTGACAAATCAATTTTTTTCGGGTGAGTTGAGAAACATAAAAACATAATTTTCAATAAGTAGAAATCAACTGACACAGTTTGAAAATAACTGTACCAAAACAGTTTGAGGAGCACTGAAATAATTAGTCCTTTAAAAAGTTTAAAAAGCACTGGAATTTACAGTTGAAGAAGCACTGGAGGAGTTATAATTATTATAGTTCATAAGGCACTGTAATAGTTTCATTTTTTTTGCATTCAACAAACAGCTTGAAAAGTTTGTGTCTATGATAAAAAAAGGCACAGAGTGTGGAAGAATAAACTTTAAAATACACAGGGTATTTTATAAAAATATATTTTAGGGCTGCCAGATTGATAGTTATTGCAATATGATAAAAACTCAGATATACATACTTAAATTAAGATACAATATTTCGATTCCAAGGTTTATTTTAATTCATTGACTGTTAATTGTAGATCCTTGATATATATACCGTTAGAGCCTTTGACATCTCTTGTATTTTATAAAAATATATGTAAGATTTTAGTTTAATTTCAATTACGTTTTTATTCGAATTCAAATCAAAAAGTTATAACAATTTTTAGAAAAATGTTTGATTTTAATATTTAGATTTCTAAGGACTAAGGACTCTTTTATTATATGCAAAGTGTAATTTGATCAGGTGTATTCATTCATATCAAATATTTATATCACCACATATATTTAGGGCTGCCATATTGATAGTTTTTTCAATATGTGCTAGAATATGCACACATTGTGTGTAAAAATACGTTTAAAACGCGCGTATTTTTCGCGAACATACTTAAGTCAACATTGGTGAGCGCGCGGCGCTTGGATTGTGCGGGAAAGTTGAATCTTCGTCAAAAGTCAAAAAGAAACAAATTTGACAAATATATATTTTTGTATGACAAATCAATTTTTTTCGGGTGAGTTGAGACACATAAAAACATAATTTTCAATAAGTAGTGAAATCAACTGACACAGTTTGAGAATAACTGTACCAAAACAGTTTGAGGAGCACTGAAATAATTTGTCCTCTAAAAAGTTTAGAAAGCACTGGAATTCACAGTTCAAGAAGCACTGGAGGAATTATAATGATTACAGTTTATGAAGCACTGTATGTAATAGTGTCATGTTTGTGCATTCAATAAACTGTTTGAAAAGTTTGTGTCTATGATAAGAAAAAACACAGAGTGTGGAAAAATAAACTTTAAAATACACAGGGTATTTTATAAAAATATATTTAGGGCTGCTTAGATTGATAGTTTTTTCAATATGATAAAAACTTAGATATACATACTTAAATTGAGATAAAATATTTCGATTACAAGGTTTATCTTAATTATTTGACCGTTGACTGTTAATTGTAGATCCTTGAATATATACCGTTCGAATCTTTGACATCTCTAGTATTTTATAAAAATATATGTGAGGTTTTTGTTTAATTTCAATTACGTTTTTATTCGAATTCAAATCATAAAGCGATACAAATTTTAGGAAAATGTTTGATTTTTATATTTAGATTTCTAAGGACTCTTTTTTATTACATGCAAAGTGTAATTTGATTAGGTGTATTCATATCAAATATTTATATCACCACATATATTTAGGGCTGCCAAATTGATAGTTTTTTCAATATATGCTAGAATACACACATATTGTGTGTAAAAATACGTTTAAAACGCGCGTATTTTTCGCGAACATACTTAAGTCAACATTGGGGAGCGCGCGGCGCTTGGATTGTGCGGGAAAGTTGAATCTTCGCCAAAAGTCAATAAAGAAAACAATTTGACAAATAAATATTTTTGTCTGACAAATCAATTTTTTTCGGGTGAGTTAAGAAACATAAAAACATAATTTTCAATAAGTAGAAATCAACTGACACAGTTTGAAAATAACTGTACCAAAACAGTTTGAGGAGCACTGAAATAATTAGTCCTTTAAAAAGTTTAAAAAGCACTGGAATTTACAGTTGAAGAAGCACTGGAGGAGTTATAATTATTATAGTTTATGAAGCACTGTAATAGTTTCATATTTGTGCATTCAATAAAGAATTTTAAAAAATGGTGTCTATGGAAGAAAAAGACACAGAGTGTGGAAGAATAAACTTTAAAATACACAGGGTGTGTGTATTCATATCAAATATTTATATCACCACATATATTTAGGGCTGCCAGATTGCTAGTTTTTTTCAATTAATTCTAGAATACACACATATTGTGTGTAAAAATACGTTTAAAACGCGCGTATTTTTCGCGAAAATACTTTAGTTAACATTGGTGTTGTGTTGTGGTGAGCGCGAGGCTATTCGATTGTGCGGGAAAGTTGAATTTTCGCCAAAAGTCAATAAAGAAAACATTTTGACAAATAAATATTTTTGTCTGACAAATCAATTTTTTTCGGGTGAGTTGAGAAACATAAAAACATAATTTTCAATAAGTAGAAATCAACTGACACAGTTTGAAAATAACTGTACCAAAACAGTTTGAGGAGCACTGAAATAATTAGTCCTTTAAAAAGTTTAAAAAGCACTGGAATTTACAGTTGAAGAAGCACTGGAGGAGTTATAATTATTATAGTTCATAAGGCACTGTAATAGTTTCATTTTTTTTGCATTCAACAAACAGCTTGAAAAGTTTGTGTCTATGATAAAAAAAGGCACAGAGTGTGGAAGAATAAACTTTAAAATACACAGGGTATTTTATAAAAATATATTTTAGGGCTGCCAGATTGATAGTTATTGCAATATGATAAAAACTCAGATATACATACTT
Organism: Calliopum simillimum; assembly: GCA_951812925.1. Taxonomy (NCBI): domain Eukaryota; kingdom Metazoa; phylum Arthropoda; class Insecta; order Diptera; family Lauxaniidae; genus Calliopum; species Calliopum simillimum. The sequence goes on along the minus strand of OX638372.1, from coordinate 79,706,335 downwards.
AAATTAAGATACAATATTTCGATTCCAAGGTTTATTTTAATTCATTGACTGTTAATTGTAGATCCTTGATATATATACCGTTAGAGCCTTTGACATCTCTTGTATTTTATAAAAATGTATGTAAGATTTTAGTTTAATTTCAATTACGTTTTTATTCGAATTCAAATCAAAAAGTGATAACAATTTTTAGAAAAATGTTTGATTTTAATATTTAGATTTCTAAGGACTAAGGACTGTTTTATTATATGCAAAGTGTAATTTGATCAGGTGTATTCATTCATATCAAATATTTATATCACCACATATATTTAGGGCTGCCATATTGATAGTTTTTTCAATATGTGCTAGAATATACACACATTGTGTGTAAAAATACGTTTAAAACGCGCGTATTTTTCGCGAACATAGTTAAGTCAACATTGGTGAGCGCGCGGCGCTTGGATTGTGCGGGAAAGTTGAATCTTCGTCAAAAGTCAAAAAGAAACAAATTTGACAAATATATATTTTTGTATGACAAATCAATTTTTTTCGGGTGAGTTGAGAAACATAAAAACATAATTTTCAATAAGTAGTGAAATCAACTGACACAGTTTGAGAATAACTGTACCAAAACAGTTTGAGGAGCACTGAAATAATTTGTCCTCTAAAAAGTTTAGAAAGCACTGGAATTCACAGTTCAAGAAGCACTGGAGGAATTATTATGATTATAGTTTATGAAGCACTGTATGTAATAGTTTCATGTTTGTGCATTCAATAAACTGTTTGAAAAGTTTGTGTCTATGATAAGAAAAGACACAGAGTGTGGAAAAATAAACTTTAAAATACACAGGGTATTTTATAAAAATATATTTAGGGCTGCTTAGATAGATAGTTTTTTCAATATGATAAAAACTTAGATATACATACTTAAATTGAGATAAAATATTTCGATTACAAGGTTTATCTTAATTATTTGACCGTTGACTGTTAATTGTAGATCCTTGAATATATACCGTTCGAATCTTTGACATCTCTAGTATTTTATAAAAATATATGTGAGGTTTTTGTTTAATTTCAATTACGTTTTTATTCGAATTCAAATCATAAAGTGATACAATTTTTAGGAAAATGTTTGATTTTTATATTTAGATTTCTAAGGACTCTTTTTTATTACATGCAAAGTGTAATTTGATTAGGTGTATTCATAAACTGTTTGAAAAGTTTGTGTCTATGATAAGAAAAGACACAGAGTGTGGAAAAATAAACTTTAAAATACACAGGGTATTTTATAAAAATATATTTAGGGCTGCTTAGATAGATAGTTTTTTCAATATGATAAAAACTTAGATATACATACTTAAATTGAGATAAAATATTTCGATTACAAGGTTTATCTTAATTATTTGACCGTTGACTGTTAATTGTAGATCCTTGAATATATACCGTTCGAATCTTTGACATCTCTAGTATTTTATAAAAATATATGTGAGGTTTTTGTTTAATTTCAATTACGTTTTTATTCGAATTCAAATCATAAAGTGATACAATTTTTAGGAAAATGTTTGATTTTTATATTTAGATTTCTAAGGACTCTTTTTTATTACATGCAAAGTGTAATTTGATTAGGTGTATTCATATCACCACATATATTTAGGGCTGCCAGATTGATAGTTTTTTCAATATATGCTAGAATACACACATATTGTGTGTAAAAATACGTTTAAAACGCGCGTATTTTTCGCGAACATACTTAAGTCAACATTGGTGAGCGCGCGGCGCTTGGATTGTGCGGGAAAGTTGAATCTTCGCCAAAAGTCAATAAAGAAAACAATTTGACAAATAAATATTTTTGTCTGACAAATCAATTTTTTTCGGGTGAGTTGAGAAACATAAAAACATAATTTTCAATAAGTAGAAATCAACTGACACAGTTTGAGAATAACCGTACCAAAACAGTTGAGGAGCACTGAAATAATTTGTCCTCTAAAAAGTTTAAAAAGCACTGGAATTAACAGTTGAAGAAGCACTGGAGGAGTTATAATTATTATAGTTTATGAAGCACTGTAATAGTTTCATATTTGTGCATTCAATAAACAATTTGAAAAAATGGTGTCTATGGAAGAAAAAGACACAGAGTGTGGAAGAATAAACTTTAAAATACACAGGGTGTGTGTATTCATATCAAATATTTATATCACCACATATATTTAGGGCTGCCAGATTGCTAGTTTTTCAATTAATTCTAGAATACACACATATTGTGTGTAAAAATACGTTTAAAACGCGCGTATTTTTCGCGAAAATACTTTAGTTAACATTGGTGTTGTGTTGTGGTGAGCGCGAGGCTATTAGATTCGCGAAAATACTTTAGTTAACATTGGTGTTGTGTTGTGGTGAGCGCGAGGCTATTGGATTGTGCGGGAAAGTTGAATTTTCGCCAAAAGTCAATAAAGAAAACATTTTGACAAATAAATATTTTTGTCTGACAAATCAATTTTTTTCGGGTGAGTTGAGAAACATAAAAACATAATTTTCAATAAGTAGAAATCAACTGACACAGTTTGAAAATAACTGTACCAAAACAGTTTGAGGAGCACTGAAATAATTAGTCCTCTAAAAAGTTTAAAAAGCACTGGAATTTACAGTTGAAGAAGCACTGGAGGAGTTATAATTATTATAGTTCATAAGGCACTGTAATAGTTTCATGTTTTTGCATTCAACAAACAGCTTGAAAAGTTTGTGTCTATGATAAAAAAAGGCACAGAGTGTGGAAGAATAAACTTTAAAATACACAGGGTATTTTATAAAAATATATTTTAGGGCTGCCAGATTGATAGTTATTGCAATATGATAAAAACTCAGATATACATACTTAAATTAAGATACAATATTTCGATTCCAAGGTTTATTTTAATTCATTGACTGTTAATTGTAGATCCTTGATATATATACCGTTAGAGCCTTTGACATCTCTTGTATTTTATAAAAATGTATGTAAGATTTTAGTTTAATTTCAATTACGTTTTTATTCGAATTCAAATCAAAAAGTGATAACAATTTTTAGAAAAATGTTTGATTTTAATATTTAGATTTCTAAAGACTAAGGACTGTTTTATTATATGCAAAGTGTAATTTGATCAGGTGTATTCATTCATATCAAATATTTATATCACCACATATATTTAGGGCTGCCATATTGATAGTTTTTTCAATATGTGCTAGAATATACACACATTGTGTGTAAAAATACGTTTAAAACGCGCGTATTTTTCGCGAACATACTTAAGTCAACATTGGTGAGCGCGCGGCGCTTGGATTGTGCGGGAAAGTTGAATCTTCGTCAAAAGTCAAAAAGAAACAAATATATATTTTTGTATGACAAATCAATTTTTTTCGGGTGAGTTGAGACACATAAAAACATAATTTTCAATAAGTAGTGAAATCAACTGACACAGTTTGAGAATAACTGTACCAAAACAGTTTGAGGAGCACTGAAATAATTTGTCCTCTAAAAAGTTTAGAAAGCACTGGAATTCACAGTTCAAGAAGCACTGGAGGAATTATAATGATTATAGTTTATGAAGCACTGTATGTAATAGTTTCATGTTTGTGCATTCAATAAACTGTTTGAAAGGTTTGTGTCTATGATAAGAAAAAACACAGAGTGTGGAAAAATAAACTTTAAAATACACAGGGTATTTTATAAAAATATATTTAGGGCTGCTTAGATTGATAGTTTTTTCAATATGATAAAAACTTAGATATACATACTTAAATTGAGATAAACTATTTCGATTACAAGGTTTATCTTAATTATTTGACCGTTGACTGTTAATTGTAGATCCTTGAATATATACCGTTCGAATCTTTGACATCTCTAGTATTTTATAAAAATATATGTGAGGTTTTTGTTTAATTTCAATTACGTTTTTATTCGAATTCAAATCATAAAGTGATACAATTTTTAGGAAAATGTTTGATTTTTATATTTAGATTTCTAAGGACTCTTTTTTATTACATGCAAAGTGTAATTTGATTAGGTGTATTCATATCAAATATTTATATCACAACATATATTTAGGGCTGCCAGATTGATAGTTTTTTCAATATATGCTAGAATACACACATATTGTGTGTAAAAATACGTTTAAAACGCGCGTATTTTTCGCGAACATACTTAAGTCAACATTGGTGAGCGCGCGGCGCTTGGATTGTGCGGGAAAGTTGAATCTTCGCCAAAAGTCAATAAAGAAAACAATTTGACAAATAAATATTTTTGTCTGACAAATCAATTTTTTTCGGGTGAGTTGAGAAACATAAAAACATAATTTTCAATAAGTAGAAATCAACTGACACAGTTTGAGAATAACCTTACCAAAACAGTTGAGGAGCACTGAAATAATTTGTCCTCTAAAAAGTTTAAAAAGCACTGGAATTAACAGTTGAAGAAGCACTGGAGGAGTTATAATTATTATAGTTTATGAAGCACTGTAAAAGTTTCATATTTGTGCATTCAATAAACAATTTGAAAAAATTGTGTCTATGGAAGAAAAAGACACAGAGTGTGGAAGAATAAACTTTAAAATACACAGGGTGTGTGTATTCATATCAAATATTTATATCACCACATATATTTAGGGCTGATAGTTTTTCAATTAATTCTAGAATACACACATATTGTGTGTAAAAATACGTTTAAAACGCGCGTATTTTTCGCGAAAATACTTTAGTTAACATTGGTGTTGTGTTGTGGTGAGCGCGAGGCTATTGGATTGTGCGGGAAAGTTGAATTTTCGCCAAAAGTCAATAAAGAAAACATTTTGACAAATAAATATTTTTGTCTGACAAATCAATTTTTTTCGGGTGAGTTGAGAAACATAAAAACATAATTTTCAATAAGTAGAAATCAACTGACACAGTTTGAAAATAACTGTACCAAAACAGTTTGAGGAGCACTGAAATAATTAGTCCTTTAAAAAGTTTAAAAAGCACTGGAATTTACAGTTGAAGAAGCACTGGAGGAGTTATAATTATTATAGTTCATAAAGCCTGTAATAGTTTCATGTTTTTGCATTCAACAAACAGCTTGAAAAGTTTGTGTCTATGATAAAAAAAGGCACAGAGTGTGGAAGAATAAACTTTAAAATACACAGGGTATTTTATAAAAATATATTTTAGGGCTGCCAGATTGATAGTTATTGCAATATGATAAAAACTCAGATATACATACTTAAATTAAGATACAATATTTCGATTCCAAGGTTTATTTTAATTCATTGACTGTTAATTGTAGATCCTTGATATATATACCGTTAGAGCCTTTGACATCTCTTGTATATTATAAAAATATATGTAAGATTTTAGTTTAATTTCAATTACGTTTTTATTCGAATTCAAATCAAAAAGTGATAACAATTTTTAGAAAAATGTTTGATTTTAATATTTAGATTTCTAAGGACTAAGGACTGTTTTATTATATGCAAAGTGTAATTTGATCAGGTGTATTCATTCATATCAAATATTTATATCACCACATATATTTAGGGCTGCCATATTGATAGTTTTTTCAATATGTGCTAGAATATACACACATTGTGTGTAAAAATACGTTTAAAACGCGCGTATTTTTCGCGAACATACTTAAGTCAACATTGGTGAGCGCGCGGCGCTTGGATTGTGCGGGAAAGTTGAATCTTCGTCAAAAGTCAAAAAGAAACAAATTTGACAAATATATATTTTTGTATGACAAATCAATTTTTTTCGGGTGAGTTGAGACACATAAAAACTTAATTTTCAATAAGTAGTGAAATCAACTGACACAGTTTCAGAATAACTGTACCAAAACAGTTTGAGGAGCACTGAAATAATTTGTCCTCTAAAAAGCTTAGAAAGCACTGGAATTCACAGTTCAAGAAGCACTGGAGGAATTATAATGATTATAGTTTATGAAGCACTGTATGTAATAGTTTCATGTTTGTGCATTCAATAAACTGAAAAGTTTGTGTCTATGATAAGAAAAGACACAGAGTGTGGAAAAATAAACTTTAAAATACACAGGGTATTTTATAAAAATATATTTAGGGCTGCTTAGATTGATAGTTTTTTCAATATGATAAAAACTTAGATATACATACTTAAATTGAGATAAAATATTTCGATTACAAGGTTTATCTTAATTATTTGACCGTTGACTGTTAATTGTAGATCCTTGAAGATATACCGTTCGAATCTTTGACATCTCTAGTATTTTATAAAAATATATGTGAGGTTTTTGTTTAATTTCAATTACGTTTTTATTCGAATTCAAATCATAAAGTGATACAATTTTTAGGAAAATGTTTGATTTTTATGTTTAGATTTCTAAGGACTCTTTTTTATTACATGCAAAGTGTAATTTGATTAGGTGTATTCATATCAAATATTTATATCACCACATATATTTAGGGCTGCCAGATTGATAGTTTTTTCAATATATGCTAGAATACACACATATTGTGTGTAAAAATACGTTTAAAACGCGCGTATTTTTCGCGAACATACTTAAGTCAACATTGGTGAGCGCGCGGCGCTTGGATTGTGCGGAAAAGTTGAATTTTCGCCAAAAGTCAATAAAGAAAACAATTTGACAAATAAATATTTTTGTCTGACAAATCAATTTTTTTCGGGTGAGTTGAGAAACATAAAAACATAATTTTCAATAAGTAGAAATCAACTGACACAGTTTGAGAATAACCGTACCAAAACAGTTTGAGGAGCACTAAAATAATTTGTCCTCTAAAAAGTTTAAAAAGCACTGGAATTAACAGTTGAAGAAGCACTGGAGGAGCTATAATTATTATAGTTTATGAAGCACTGTAATAGTTTCATATTTGTGCATTCAATAAACAATTTGAAAAAATTGTGTCTATGGAAGAAAAAGACACAGAATGTGGAAGAATAAACTTTAAAATACACAGGGTGTGTGTATTCATATCAAATATTTATATCACCACATATATTTAGGGCTGCCAGATTGCTAGTTTTTTCAATTAATTCTAGAATACACACATATTGTGTGTAAAAATTCGTTTAAAACGCGCGTATTTTTCGCGAAAATACTTTAGTTAACATTGGTGTTGTGTTGTGGTGAGCGCGAGGCTATTGGATTGTGCAGGAAAGTTGAATTTTCGCCAAAAGTCAATAAAGAAAACATTTTGACAAATAAATATTTTTGTCTGACAAATCAATTTTTTTCGGGTGAGTTGAGAAACATAAAAACATAATTTTCAATAAGTAGAAATCAACTGACACAGTTTGAAAATAACTGTACCAAAACAGTTTGAGGAGCACTGAAATAATTAGTCCTCTAAAATGTTTAAAAAGCACTGGAATTTACAGTTGAAGAAGCACTGGAGGAGTTATAATTATTATAGTTCATAAAGCACTGTAATAGTTTCATGTTTTTGCATTCAACAAACAGCTTGAAAAGTTTGTGTCTATGATAAAAAAAGGCACAGAGTGTGGAAGAATAAACTTTAAAATACACAGGGTATTTTATAAAGATATATTTAGGGCTGCTTAGATTGATAGTTTTTTCAATATGATAAAAACTTAGATATACATACTTAAATTGAGATAAAATATTTCGATTACAAGGTTTATCTTAATTATTTGACCGTTGACTGTTAATTGTAGATCCTTGAATATATACCGTTCGAATCTTTGACATCTCTAGTATTTTATAAAAATATATGTGAGGTTTTTGTTTAATTTCAATTACGTTTTTATTCGAATTCAAATCATAAAGTGATACAATTTTTAGGAAAATGTTTGATTTTTATGTTTAGATTTCTAAGGACTCTTTTTTATTACATGCAAAGTGTAATTCGATTAGGTGTATTCATATCAAATATTTATATCACCACATATATTTAGGGCTGCCAGATTGATAGTTTTTTCAATATATGCTAGAATACACACATATTGTGTGTAAAAATACGTTTAAAACGCGCGTATTTTTCGCGAACATACTTAAGTCAACATTGGTGAGCGCGCGGCGCTTGGATTGTGCGGGTAAGTTGAATCTTCGCCAAAAGTCAATAAAGAAAACAATTTGACAAATAAATATTTTTGTCTGACAAATCAATTTTTTTCGGGTGAGTTGAGAAACATAAAAACATAATTTTCAATAAGTAGAAATCAACTGACACAGTTTGAGAATAACCGTACCAAAACAGTTGAGGAGCACTGAAATAATTTGTCCTCTAAAAAGTTCAGAAAGCACTGGAATTCACAGTTCAAGAAGCACTGGAGGAATTATAATGATTATAGTTTATGAAGCACTGTATGTAATAGTTTCATGTTTGTGCATTCAATAAACTGTTTGAAAAGTTTGTGTCTATGATAAGAAAAGACACAAAGTGTGGAAAAATAAACTTTAAAATACACAGGGTATTTTATAAAGATATATTTAGGGCTGCTTAGATTGATAGTTTTTTCAATATGATAAAAACTTAGATATACATACTTAAATTGAGATAAAATATTTCGATTACAAGGTTTATCTTAATTATTTGACCGTTGACTGTTAATTGTAGATCCTTGAATATATACCGTTCGAATCTTTGACATCTCTAGTATTTTATAAAAATATATGTGAGGTTTTTGTTTAATTTCAATTACGTTTTTATTCGAATTCAAATCATAAAGTGATACAATTTTTAGGAAAATGTTTGATTTTTATGTTTAGATTTCTAAGGACTCTTTTTTATTACATGCAAAGTGTAATTCGATTAGGTGTATTCATATCAAATATTTATATCACCACATATATTTAGGGCTGCCAGATTGATAGTTTTTTCAATATATGCTAGAATACACACATATTGTGTGTAAAAATACGTTTAAAACGCGCGTATTTTTCGCGAACATACTTAAGTCAACATTGGTGAGCGCGCGGCGCTTGGATTGTGCGGGTAAGTTGAATCTTCGCCAAAAGTCAATAAAGAAAACAATTTGACAAATAAATATTTTTGTCTGACAAATCAATTTTTTTCGGGTGAGTTGAGAAACATAAAAACATAATTTTCAATAAGTAGAAATCAACTGACACAGTTTGAGAATAACCGTACCAAAACAGTTGAGTTGCACTGAAATAATTTGTCCTCTAAAAAGTTTAAAAAGCACTGGAATTAACAGTTGAAGAAGCACTGGAGGAGTTATAATTATTATAGTTTATGAAGCACTGTAATAGTTTCATATTTGTGCATTCAATAAACAATTTGAAAAAATTGTGTCTATGGAAGAAAAAGACACAGAGTGTGGAAGAATAAACTTTAAAATACACAGGGTGTGTGTATTCATATCAAATATTTATATCACCACATATATTTAGGGCTGCCAGATTGCTAGTTTTTTCAATTAATTCTAGAATACACACATATTGTGTGTAAAAATACGTTTAAAACGCGCGTATTTTTCGCGAAAATACTTTAGTTAACATTGGTGTTGTGTTGTGGTGAGCGCGAGGCTATTGGATTGTGCGGGAAAGTTGAATTTTCGCCAAAAGTCAATAAAGAAAACATTTTGACAAATAAATATTTTTGTCTGACAAATCAATTTTTTTCGGGTGAGTTGAGAAACATAAAAACATAATTTTCAATAAGTAGAAATCAACTGACACAGTTTGAAAATAACTGTACCAAAACAGTTTGAGGAGCACTGAAATAATTAGTCCTCTAAAAAGTTTAAAAAGCACTGGAATTTACAGTTGAAGAAGCACTGGAGGAGTTATAATTATTATAGTTCATAAAGCACTGTAATAGTTTCATGTTTTTGCATTCAACAAACAGCTTGAAAAGTTTGTGTCTATGATAAAAAAAGGCACAGAGTGTGGAAGAATAAACTTTAAAATACACAGGGTATTTTATAAAAATATATTTTAGGGCTGCCAGATTGATAGTTATTACAATATGATAAAAACTCAGATATACATATTTAAATTAAGATACAATATTTCGATTCCAAGGTTTATTTTAATTCATTGACTGTTAATTGTAGATCCTTGATATATATACCGTTAGAGCCTTTGACATCTCTTGTATTTTATAAAAATATATGTAAGATTTTAGTTTAATTTCAATTACGTTTTTATTCGAATTCAAATTTTTAGAAAAATGTTTGATTTTAATATTTAGATTTCTAAGGACTAAGGACTGTTTTATTATATGCAAAGTGTAATTTGATCAGGTGTATTCATTCATATCAAATATTTATATCACCACATATATTTAGGGCTGCCATATTGATAGTTTTTTCAATATGTGCTAGAATATACACACATTGTGTGTAAAAATACGTTTAAAACGCGCGTATTTTTCGCGAACATACTTAAGTCAACATTGGTGAGCGCGCGGCGCTTGGATTGTGCGGGAAAGTTGAATCTTCGTCAAAAGTCAAAAAGAAACAAATTTGACAAATATATATTTTTGTATGACAAATCAATTTTTTTCGGGTGAGTTGAGACACATAAAAACATAATTTTCAATAAGTAGTGAAATCAACTGACACAGTTTGAGAATAACTGTACCAAAACAGTTTGAGGAGCACTGAAATAATTTGTCCTCTAAAAAGTTCAGAAAGCACTGGAATTCACAGTTCAAGAAGCACTGGAGGAATTATAATGATTATAGTTTATGAAGCACTGTATGTAATAGTTTCATGTTTGTGCATTCAATAAACTGTTTGAAAAGTTTGTGTCTATGATAAGAAAAGACACAAAGTGTGGAAAAATAAACTTTAAAATACACAGGGTATTTTATAAAGATATATTTAGGGCTGCTTAGATCGATAGTTTTTTCAATATGATAAAAACTTAGATATACATACTTAAATTGAGATAAAATATTTCGATTACAAGGTTTATCTTAATTATTTGACCGTTGACTGTTAATTGTAGATCCTTGAATATATACCGTTCGAATCTTTGACATCTCTAGTATTTTATAAAAATATATGTGAGGTTTTTGTTTAATTTCAATTACGTTTTTATTCGAATTCAAATCATAAAGTGATACAATTTTTAGGAAAATGTTTGATTTTTATATTTAGATTTCTAAGGACTCTTTTTTATTACATGCAAAGTGTAATTTGATTAGGTGTATTCATATCAAATATTTATATCACCACATATATTTAGGGCTGCCAGATTGATAGTTTTTTCAATATATGCTAGAATACACACATATTGTGTGTAAAAATACGTTTAAAACGCGCGTATTTTTCGCGAACATACTTAAGTCAACATTGGTGAGCGCGCGACGCTTGGATTGAGCGGGAAAGTTGAATTTTCGCCAAAAGTCAATAAAGAAAACAATTTGACAAATAAATATTTTTGTCTGACAAATCAATTTTTTTCGGGTGAGTTGAGAAACATAAAAACATAATTTTCAATAAGTAGAAATCAACTGACACAGTTTGAGAATAACCGTACCAAAACAGTTTGAGGAGCACTGAAATAATTTGTCCTCTAAAAAGTTTAAAAAGCACTGGAATTAACAGTTGAAGAAGCACTGAAGGAGTTATAATTATTATAGTTTATGAAGCACTGTAATAGTTTCATATTTGTGCATTCAATAAACAATTTGAAAAAATTGTGTCTATGGAAGAAAAAGACACAGAGTGTGGAAGAATAAACTTTAAAATACACAGGGTGTGTGTATTCATATCAAATATTTATATCACCACATATATTTAGGGCTGCCAGATTGCTAGTTTTTTCAATTAATTCTAGAATACACACATATTGTGTGTAAAAATACGTTTAAAACGCGCGTATTTTTCGCGAAAATACTTTAGTTAACATTGGTGTTGTGTTGTGGTGAGCGCGAGGCTATTGGATTGTGCGGGAAAGTTGAATTTTCGCCAAAAGTCAATAAAGAAAACATTTTGACAAATAAATATTTTTGTCTGACAAATCAATTTTTTTCGGGTGAGTTGAGAAACATAAAAACATAATTTTCAATAAGTAGAAATCAACTGACACAGTTTGAAAATAACTGTACCAAAACAGTTTGAGGAGCACTGAAATAATTAGTCCTCTAAAAAGTTTAAAAAGCACTGGAATTTACAGGTGAAGAAGCACTGGAGGAGTTATAATTATTATAGTTCATAAAGCACTGTAATAGTTTCATGTTTTTGCATTCAACAAACAGCTTGAAAAGTTTGTGTCTATGATAAAAAAAGGCACAGAGTGTGGAAGAATAAACTTTAAAATACACAGGGTATTTTATAAAAATATATTTTAGGGCTGCCAGATTGATAGTTATTACAATATGATAAAAACTCAGATATACATATTTAAATTAAGATACAATATTTCGATTCCAAGGTTTATTTTAATTCATTGACTGTTACTTGTAGATCCTTGATATATATACCGTTAGAGCCTTTGACATCTCTTGTATTTTATAAAAATATATGTAAGATTTTAGTTTAATTTCAATTACGTTTTTATTCGAATTCAAATTTTTAGAAAAATGTTTGATTTTAATATTTAGATTTCTAAGGACTAAGGACTGTTTTATTATATGCAAAGTGTAATTTGATCAGGTGTATTCATTCATATCAAATATTTATGTCACCACATATATTTAGGGCTGTCATATTGATAGTTTTTTCAATATGTGCTAGAATATACACACATTGTGTGTAAAAATACGTTTAAAACGCGCGTATTTTTCGCGAACATACTTAGTCAACATTGGTGAGCGCGCGGCGCTTGGATTGTGCGGGAAAGTTGAATCTTCGTCAAAAGTCAAAAAGAAACAAATTTGACAAATATATATTTTTGTATGACAAATCAATTTCTTTCGGGTGAGTTGAGACACATAAAAACATAATTTTCAATAAGTAGTGAAATCAACTGACACAGTTTGAGAATAACTGTACCAAAACAGTTTGAGGAGCACTGAAATAATTTGTCTTCTAAAAAGTTTAGAAAGCACTGGAATTCACAGTTCAAGAAGCACTGGAGGAATTATAATGATTATAGTTTATGAAGCACTGTATGTAATAGTTTCATGTTTGTGCATTCAATAAACTGTTTGAAAAGTTTGTGTCTATGATAAGAAAAGACACAGAGTGTGGAAAAATAAACTTTAAAATACACAGGGTATTTTATAAAAATATATTTAGGGCTGCTTAGATTGATAGTTTTTTCAATATGATAATAACTTAGATATACATACTTAAATTGAGATTAAATATTTCGATTACAAGGTTTATCTTAATTATTTGACCGTTGACTGTTAATTGTAGATCCTTGAATATATACCGTTCGAATCTTTGACATCTCTAGTATTTTATAAAAATATATGTGAGGTTTTTGTTTAATTTCAATTACGTTTTTATTCGAATTCAAATCATAAAGTGATACAATTTTTAGGAAAATGTTTGATTTTTATATTTAGATTTCTAAGGACTCTTTTTTATTACATGCAAAGTGTAATTTGATTAGGTGTATTCATATCAAATATTTATATCACCACATATATTTAGGGCTGCCAGATTGATAGTTTTTTCAATATATGCTAGAATACACACATATTGTGTGTAAAAATACGTTTAAAACGCGCGTATTTTTCGCGAACATACTTAAGTCAACATTGGTGAGCGCGCGGCGCTTGGATTGTGCGGGAAAGTTGAATTTTCGCCAAAAGTCAATAAAGAAAACAATTTGACAAATAAATATTTTTGTCTGACAAATCAATTTTTTTCGGGTGAGTTGAGAAACATAAAAACATAATTTTCAATAAGTAGAAATCAACTGACACAGTTTGAGAATAACCGAACCAAAACAGTTTGAGGAGCACTGAAATAATTTGTCCTCTAAAAAGTTTAAAAAGCACTGGAATTAACAGTTGAAGAAGCACTGGAGGAGTTATAATTATTATAGTTTATGAAACACTGTAATAGTTTCATATTTGTGCATTCAATAAACAATTTGAAAAAATTGTGTCTATGGAAGAATAAACTTTAAAATACACAGGGTGTGTGTATTCATATCAAATATTTATATCACCACATATATTTAGGGCTGCCAGATTGCTAGTTTTTTCAATTAATTCTAGAATACACACATATTGTGTGTAAAAATACGTTTAAAACGCGCGTATTTTTCGCGAAAATACTTTAGTTAACATTGGTGTTGTGTTGTGGTGAGCGCGAGGCTATTGGATTGTGCGGGAAAGTTGAATTTTCGCCAAAAGTCAATAAAGAAAACATTTTGACAAATAAATATTTTTGTCTGACAAATCAATTTTTTTCGGGTGAGTTGAGAAACATAAAAACATAATTTTCAATAAGTAGAAATCAACTGACACAGTTTGAAAATAACTGTACCAAAACAGTTTGACGAGCACTGAAATAATTAGTCCTCTAAAAAGTTTAAAAAGCACTGGAATTTACAGTTGAAGAAGCACTGGAGGAGTTAGAATTATTATAGTTCATAAAGCACTGTAATAGTTTCATGTTTTTGCATTCAACAAACAGCTTGAAACGTTTGTGTCTATGATAAAAAAAGGCACAGAGTGTGGAAGAATAAACTTTAAAATACACAGGGTATTTTATAAAAATATATTTTAGGGCTGCCAGATTGATAGTTATTGCAATATGATAAAAACTCAGATATACATACTTAAATTAAGATACAATATTTCGATTCCAAGGTTTATTTTTATTCATTGACTGTTAATTGTAGATCCTTGATATATATACCGTTAGAGCCTTTGACATCTCTTGTATTTTATAAAAATATATGTAAGATTTTAGTTTAATTTCAATTACGTTTTTATTCGAATTCAAATCAAAAAGTGATAACAATTTTTAGAAAAATGTTTGATTTTAATATTTAGATTTCTAAGGACTAAGGACTGTTTTATTATATGCAAAGTGTAATTTGATCAGGTGTATTCATTCATATCAAATATTTATATCACCACATATATTTAGGGCTGCCATATTGATAGTTTTTTTCAATATGTGCTAGAATATACACACATCGTGTGTAAAAATACGTTTAAAACGCGAATTTTCGCCAAAAGTCAATAAAGAAAACATTTTGACAAATAAATATAATTATTATAGTTCATAAAGCACTGTAATAGTTTCATGTTTTTGCATTCAACAAACAGCTTGAAAAGTTTGTGTCTATGATAAAAAAAGGCACAGAGTGTGGAAGAATAAACTTTAAAATACACAGGGTATTTTATAAAAATATATTTTAGGGCTGCCAGATTGATAGTTATTGCAATATGATAAAAACTCAGATATACATACTTAAATTAAGATACAATATATCGATTCCATGGTTTATTTTAATTCATTGACTGTTAATTGTAGATCCTTGATATATATACCGTTAGAGCCTTTGACATCTCTTGTATTTTATAAAAATATATGTAAGATTTTAGTTTAATTTCAATTACGTTTTTATTCGAATTCAAATCAAAAAGTGATAACAATTTTTAGAAAAATGTTTGATTTTAATATTTAGATTTCTAAGGACTAAGGACTGTTTTATTATATGCAAAGTGTAATTTGATCAGGTGTATTCATTCATATCAAATATTTATATCACCACATATATTTAGGGCTGCCATATTGATAGTTTTTTCAATATGTGCTAGAATATACACACATTGTGTGTAAAAATACGTTTAAAACGCGCGTATTTTTCGCAAACATACTTAGTCAACATTGGTGAGCGCGTGGCGCTTGGATTGTGCGGGAAAGTTGAATCTTCGTCAAAAGTCAAAAAGAAACAAATTTGACAAATATATATTTTTGTATGACAAATCAATTTTTTTCGGGTGAGTTGAGACACATAAAAACATAATTTTCAATAAGTAGTGAAATCAACTGACACAGTTTGAGAATAACTGTACCAAAACAGTTAGAGGAGCACTGAAATAATTTGTCCTCTAAAAAGTTTAGAAAGCACTGTAATTCACAGTTCAAGAAGCACTGGAGGAATTATAATGATTATAGTTTATGAAGCACTGTATGTAATAGTTTCATGTTTGTGCATTCAATAAACTGTTTCAAAAGTTTGTGTCTATGATAAGAAAAGACACAGAGTGTGGAAAAATAAACTTTAAAATACACAGGGTATTTTATAAAAATATATTTAGGGCTGCTTAGATTGATAGTTTTTTCAATATGATAAAAACTTAGATATACATACTTAAATTGAGATAAAATATTTCGATTACAAGGTTTATCTTAATTATTTGACCGTTGACTGTTAATTGTAGATCCTTGAATATATACCGTTCGAATCTTTGACATCTCTAGTATTTTATAAAAATATATGTGAGGTTTTTTTTAATTTCAATTTCGTTTGTATTCGAATTCAAATCATAAAGTGATACAATTTTTAGTAAAATGTTTGATTTTTATATTTAGATTTCTAAGGACTCTTTTTTATTACATGCAAAGTGTAATTTGATTAGGTGTATTCATATCAAATATTTATATCACCACATATATTTAGGGCTGCCAGATTGATAGTTTTTTCAATATATGCTAGAATACACACATATTGTGTGTAAAAATACGTTTAAAACGCGCGTATTTTTCGCGAACATACTCAAGTCAACATTGGTGAGCGCGCGGCGCTTGGATTGTGCGGGAAAGTTGAATTTTCGCCAAAAGTCAATAAAGAAACCAATTTGACAAATAAATATTTTTGTCTGACAAATCAATTTTTTTCGGGTGAGTTGAGAAACATAAAAACATAATTTTCAATAAGAAGAAATCAACTGACACAGTTTGAGAATAACCGTACCAAAACAGTTTGAGGAGCACTGAAATAATTTGTCCTCTAAAAAGTTTAAAAAGCACTGGAATTAACAATTGAAGAAGCACTGGAGGAGTTATAATTATTATAGTTTATGAAGCACTGTAATAGTTTCATATTTGTGCATTCAATAAACAATTTGAAAAAATTGTGTCTATGGAAGAAAGAGACACAGTGTTGAAGAATAAACTTTAAAATACACAGGGTGTGTGTATTCATATCAAATATTTATATCACCACATATATTTAGGGCTGCCAGATTGCTAGTTTTTTCAATTAATTCTAGAATACACACATATTGTGTGTAAAAATACGTTTGAAACGCGCGTATTTTTCGCGAAAATACTTTAGTTAACATTGGTGTTGTGTTGTGGTGAGCGCGAGGCTATTGGATTGTGCGGGAAAGTTGAATTTTCGCCAAAAGTCAATAAAGAAAACATTTTGACAAATAAATATTTTTGTCTGACAAATCAATTTTTTTCGGGTGAGTTGAGAAACATAAAAACATAATTTTCAATAAGTAGAAATCAACTGACACAGTTTGAAAATAACTGTACCAAAACAGTTTGAGGAGCACTGAAATAATTAGTCCTCTAAAAAGTTTAAAAAGCACTGGAATTTACAGTTGAAGAAGCACTGGAGGAGTTATAATTATTATAGTTCATAAAGCACTGTAATAGTTTCATGTTTTTGCATTCAACAAACAGCTTGAAAAGTTTGTGTCTATGATAAAAAAAGGCACAGAGTGTGGAAGAATAAACTTTAAAATACACAGGGTATTTTATAAAAATATATTTTAGGGCTGCCAGATTGATAGTTATTGCAATATGATAAAAACTCAGATATACATACTTAAATTAAGATACAATATTTCGATTCCAAGGTTTATTTTAATTCATTGACTGTTAATTGTAGATCCTTGATATATATACCGTTAGAGCCTTTGACATCTCTTGTATTTTATAAAAATATATGTAAGATTTTAGTTTAATTTCAATTACGTTTTTATTCGAATTCAAATCAAAAAGTGATAACAATTTTTAGAAAAATGTTTGATTTTAATATTTAGATTTCTAAGGACTAAGGACTGTTTTATTATATGTGCCCTTGATTTTGAAAGTGGTATAAGTCAATTTCGGAGCAAAAGTAATGTCATAATATGAATTAGGTGGCATTTTGTTCAGAACGAATAATATTGAATTCTGTTTTTACAAAAAGTTTACCACATTATGTGAAATTAATGGCGTTATGTTTAAAAAATAGTATCGGAAAAAGACCGATTATTACAGCACATAATGTGAATGACATTACTTTGGCTGCGAAATTGACTTATACCACTTTCAAAATCAAGGGCACATATGCAAAGTGTAATTTGATCAGGTGTATTCATTCATATCAAATATTTATATCACCACATATATTTAGGGCTGCCATATTGATAGTTTTTTCAATATGTGCTAGAATATACACACATTGTGTGTAAAAATACGTTTAAAACGCGCGTATTTTTCGCGAACATACTTAAGTCAACATTGGTGAGCGCGCGGCGCTTGGATTGTGCGGGAAAATTGAATCTTCGTCAAAAGTCAAAAAGAAACAAATTTGACACATATATATTTTTGTATGACAAATCAATTTTTTTCGGGTGAGTTGAGACACATAAAAACATAATTTTCAATAAGTAGTGAAATCAACTGACACAGTTTGAGAATAACTGTACCAAAACAGTTTGAGGAGCACTGAAATAATTTGTCCTCTAAAAAGTTTAGAAAGCACTGGAATTCACAGTTCAAGAAGCACTGGAGGAATTATAATGATTATAGTTTATGAAGCACTGTATGTAATAGTTTCATGTTTGTGCATTCAATAAACTGTTTGAAAAGTTTGTGTCTATGATAAGAAAAGACACAGAGTGTGGAAAAATAAACTTTAAAATACACAGGGTATTTTACATAAATATATTTAGGGCTGCTTAGATTGATAGTTTTTTCAATATGATAAAAACTTAGATATACATACTTAAATTGAGATAAAATATTTCGATTACAAGGTTTATCTTAATTATTTGGCCGTTGACTGTTAATTGTAGATCCTTGAATATATACCGTTCGAATCTTTGACATCTCTAGTATTTTATAAAAATATATGTGAGGTTTTTGTTTAATTTCAATTACGTTTGTATTCGAATTCAAATCATAAAGTGATACAATTTTTAGGAAAATGTTTGATTTTTATATTTAGATTTCTAAGGACTCTTTTTTATTACATGCAAAGTGTAATTTGATTAGGTGTATTCATATCAAATATTTATATCACCACATATATTTAGGGCTGCCAGATTGATAGTTTTTTCAATATATGCTAGAATACACACATATTGTGTGTAAAAATACGTTTAAAACGCGCGTATTTTTCGCGAACATACTCAAGTCAACATTGGTGAGCGCGCGGCGCTTGGATTGTGCGGGAAAGTTGAATTTTCGCCAAAAGTCAATAAAGAAACCAATTTAACAAATAAATATTTTTGTCTGACAAATCAATTTTTTTCGGGTGAGTTGAGAAACATAAAAACATAATTTTCAATAAGTAGAAATCAACTGACACAGTTTAAGAATAACCGTACCAAAACAGTTTGAGGAGCACTGAAATAATTTGTCCTCTAAAAAGTTTAAAAAGCACTGGAATTAACAATTGAAGAAGCAATGGAGGAGTTATAATTATTATAGTTTATGAAGCACAGTAATAGTTTCATATTTGTGCATTCAATAAACAATTTGAAAAAATTGTGTCTATGGAAGAAAAAGACACAGAGTGTGGAAGAATAAACTTTAAAATACACAGGGTGTGTGTATTCATATCAAATATTTATATCACCACATATATTTAGGGCTGCCAGATTGCTAGTTTTTTCAATTAATTCTAGAATACACACATATTGTGTGTAAAAGTACGTTTAAAACGCGCGTATTTTTCGCGAAAATACTTTAGTTAACATTGGTGTTGTGTTGTGGTGAGCGCGAGGCTATTGGATTGTGCGGGAAAGTTGAATTTTCGCCAAAAGTCAATAAAGAAAACATTTTGACAAATAAATATTTTTGTCTGACAAATCAATTTTTTTCGGGTGAGTTGAGAAACATAAAAACATAATTTTCAATAAGTAGAAATCAACTGACACAGTTTGAAAATAACTGTACCAAAACAGTTTGAGGAGCACTGAAATAATTAGTCCTTTAAAATGTTTAAAAAGCACTGGAATTTACAGTTGAAGAAGCACTGGAGGAGTTATAATTATTATAGTTCATAAGGCACTGTAATAGTTTCATTTTTTTTGCATTCAACAAACAGCTTGAAAAGTTTGTGTCTATGATAAAAAAAGGCACAGAGTGTGGAAGAATAAACTTTAAAATACACAGGGTATTTTATAAAAATATATTTTAGGGCTGCCAGATTGATAGTTATTGCAATATGATAAAAACTCAGATATACATACTTAAATTAAGATACAATATTTCGATTCCAAGGTTTATTTTAATTCATTGACTGTTAATTGTAGATCCTTGATATATATACCGTTAGAGCCTTTGACATCTCTTGTATTTTATAAAAATATATGTAAGATTTTAGTTTAATTTCAATTACGTTTTTATTCGAATTCAAATCAAAAAGTGATAACAATTTTTAGAAAAATGTTTGATTTTAATATTTAGATTTCTAAGGACTAAGGACTGTTTTATTATATGCAAAGTGTAATTTGATCAGGTGTATTCATTCATATCAAATATTTATATCACCACATATATTTAGGGCTGCCATATTGATAGTTTTTTCAATATGTGCTAGAATATACACACATTGTGTGTAAAAATACGTTTAAAACGCGCGTATTTTTCGCGAACATACTTAAGTCAACATTGGTGAGCGCGCGGCGCTTGGATTGTGCGGGAAAGTTGAATCTTCGTCAAAAGTCAAAATGAAACAAATTTGACAAATATATATTTTTGTATGACAAATCAATTTTTTCGGGTGAGTTGAGACACATAAAAACATCATTTTCAATAAGTAGTGAAATCAACTGACACAGTTTGAGAATAACTGTACCAAAACAGTTTGAGGAGCACTGAAATAATTTGTCCTCTAAAAAGTTTAGAAAGCACTGGAATTCACAGTTCAAGAAGCACTGGAGGAATTATAATGATTATAGTTTATGAAGCACTGTATGTAATAGTTTCATGTTTGTGCATTCAATAAACTGTTTGAAAAGTTTGTGTCTATGATAAGAAAAGACACAGAGTGTGGAAAAATAAACTTTAAAATACACAGGGTATTTTATAAAAATATATTTAGGGCTGCTTAGATTGATAGTTTTTTCAATATGATAAAAACTTAGATATACATACTTAAATTGAGATAAAATATTTCGATTACAAGGTTTATCTTAGTTATTTGACCGTTGACTGTTAATTGTAGATCCTTGAATATATACCGTTCGAATCTTTGACATCTCTAGTATTTTATAAAAATATATGTGAGGTTTTTGTTTAATTTCAATTACGTTTGTATTCGAATTCAAATCATAAAGTGATACAATTTTTAGGAAAATGTTTGATTTTTATATTTAGATTTCTAAGGACTCTTTTTTATTACATGCAAAGTGTAATTTGATTAGGTGTATTCATATCAAATATTTATATCACCACATATATTTAGGGCTGCCAGATTGATAGTTTTTTCAATATATGCTAGAATACACACATATTGTGTGTAAAAATACGTTTAAAACGCGCGTATTTTTCGCGAACATACTCAAGTCAACATTGGTGAGCGCGCGGCGCTTGGATTGTGCGGGAAAGTTGAATTTTCGCCAAAAGTCAATAAAGAAACCAATTTGACAAATAAATATTTTTGTCTGACAAATCAATTTTTTTCGGGTGAGTTGAGAAACATAAAAACATAATTTTCAATAAGAAGAAATCAACTGACACAGTTTGAGAATAACCGTACCAAAACAGTTTGAGGAGCACTGAAATAATTTGTCCTCTAAAAAGTTTAAAAAGCACTGGAATTAACAATTGAAGAAGCACTGGAGGAGTTATAATTATTATAGTTTATGAAGCACTGTAATAGTTTCATATTTGTGCATTCAATAAACAATTTGAAAAAATTGTGTCTATGGAAGAAAGAGACACAGTGTTGAAGAATAAACTTTAAAATACACAGGGTGTGTGTATTCATATCAAATATTTATATCACCACATATATTTAGGGCTGCCAGATTGCTAGTTTTTTCAATTAATTCTAGAATACACACATATTGTGTGTAAAAATACGTTTGAAACGCGCGTATTTTTCGCGAAAATACTTTAGTTAACATTGGTGTTGTGTTGTGGTGAGCGCGAGGCTATTGGATTGTGCGGGAAAGTTGAATTTTCGCCAAAAGTCAATAAAGAAAACATTTTGACAAATAAATATTTTTGTCTGACAAATCAATTTTTTTCGGGTGAGTTGAGAAACATAAAAACATAATTTTCAATAAGTAGAAATCAACTGACACAGTTTGAAAATAACTGTACCAAAACAGTTTGAGGAGCACTGAAATAATTAGTCCTCTAAAAAGTTTAAAAAGCACTGGAATTTACAGTTGAAGAAGCACTGGAGGAGTTATAATTATTATAGTTCATAAAGCACTGTAATAGTTTCATGTTTTTGCATTCAACAAACAGCTTGAAAAGTTTGTGTCTATGATAAAAAAAGGCACAGAGTGTGGAAGAATAAACTTTAAAATACACAGGGTATTTTATAAAAATATATTTTAGGGCTGCCAGATTGATAGTTATTGCAATATGATAAAAACTCAGATATACATACTTAAATTAAGATACAATATTTCGATTCCAAGGTTTATTTTAATTCATTGACTGTTAATTGTAGATCCTTGATATATATACCGTTAGAGCCTTTGACATCTCTTGTATTTTATAAAAATATATGTAAGATTTTAGTTTAATTTCAATTACGTTTTTATTCGAATTCAAATCAAAAAGTGATAACAATTTTTAGAAAAATGTTTGATTTTAATATTTAGATTTCTAAGGACTAAGGACTGTTTTATTATATGTGCCCTTGATTTTGAAAGTGGTATAAGTCAATTTCGGAGCAAAAGTAATGTCATAATATGAATTAGGTGGCATTTTGTTCAGAACGAATAATATTGAATTCTGTTTTTACAAAAAGTTTACCACATTATGTGAAATTAATGGCGTTATGTTTAAAAAATAGTATCGGAAAAAGACCGATTATTACAGCACATAATGTGAATGACATTACTTTGGCTGCGAAATTGACTTATACCACTTTCAAAATCAAGGGCACATATGCAAAGTGTAATTTGATCAGGTGTATTCATTCATATCAAATATTTATATCACCACATATATTTAGGGCTGCCATATTGATAGTTTTTTCAATATGTGCTAGAATATACACACATTGTGTGTAAAAATACGTTTAAAACGCGCGTATTTTTCGCGAACATACTTAAGTCAACATTGGTGAGCGCGCGGCGCTTGGATTGTGCGGGAAAATTGAATCTTCGTCAAAAGTCAAAAAGAAACAAATTTGACACATATATATTTTTGTATGACAAATCAATTTTTTTCGGGTGAGTTGAGACACATAAAAACATAATTTTCAATAAGTAGTGAAATCAACTGACACAGTTTGAGAATAACTGTACCAAAACAGTTTGAGGAGCACTGAAATAATTTGTCCTCTAAAAAGTTTAGAAAGCACTGGAATTCACAGTTCAAGAAGCACTGGAGGAATTATAATGATTATAGTTTATGAAGCACTGTATGTAATAGTTTCATGTTTGTGCATTCAATAAACTGTTTGAAAAGTTTGTGTCTATGATAAGAAAAGACACAGAGTGTGGAAAAATAAACTTTAAAATACACAGGGTATTTTACATAAATATATTTAGGGCTGCTTAGATTGATAGTTTTTTCAATATGATAAAAACTTAGATATACATACTTAAATTGAGATAAAATATTTCGATTACAAGGTTTATCTTAATTATTTGGCCGTTGACTGTTAATTGTAGATCCTTGAATATATACCGTTCGAATCTTTGACATCTCTAGTATTTTATAAAAATATATGTGAGGTTTTTGTTTAATTTCAATTACGTTTGTATTCGAATTCAAATCATAAAGTGATACAATTTTTAGGAAAATGTTTGATTTTTATATTTAGATTTCTAAGGACTCTTTTTTATTACATGCAAAGTGTAATTTGATTAGGTGTATTCATATCAAATATTTATATCACCACATATATTTAGGGCTGCCAGATTGATAGTTTTTTCAATATATGCTAGAATACACACATATTGTGTGTAAAAATACGTTTAAAACGCGCGTATTTTTCGCGAACATACTCAAGTCAACATTGGTGAGCGCGCGGCGCTTGGATTGTGCGGGAAAGTTGAATTTTCGCCAAAAGTCAATAAAGAAACCAATTTAACAAATAAATATTTTTGTCTGACAAATCAATTTTTTTCGGGTGAGTTGAGAAACATAAAAACATAATTTTCAATAAGTAGAAATCAACTGACACAGTTTAAGAATAACCGTACCAAAACAGTTTGAGGAGCACTGAAATAATTTGTCCTCTAAAAAGTTTAAAAAGCACTGGAATTAACAATTGAAGAAGCAATGGAGGAGTTATAATTATTATAGTTTATGAAGCACAGTAATAGTTTCATATTTGTGCATTCAATAAACAATTTGAAAAAATTGTGTCTATGGAAGAAAAAGACACAGAGTGTGGAAGAATAAACTTTAAAATACACAGGGTGTGTGTATTCATATCAAATATTTATATCACCACATATATTTAGGGCTGCCAGATTGCTAGTTTTTTCAATTAATTCTAGAATACACACATATTGTGTGTAAAAGTACGTTTAAAACGCGCGTATTTTTCGCGAAAATACTTTAGTTAACATTGGTGTTGTGTTGTGGTGAGCGCGAGGCTATTGGATTGTGCGGGAAAGTTGAATTTTCGCCAAAAGTCAATAAAGAAAACATTTTGACAAATAAATATTTTTGTCTGACAAATCAATTTTTTTCGGGTGAGTTGAGAAACATAAAAACATAATTTTCAATAAGTAGAAATCAACTGACACAGTTTGAAAATAACTGTACCAAAACAGTTTGAGGAGCACTGAAATAATTAGTCCTTTAAAATGTTTAAAAAGCACTGGAATTTACAGTTGAAGAAGCACTGGAGGAGTTATAATTATTATAGTTCATAAGGCACTGTAATAGTTTCATTTTTTTTGCATTCAACAAACAGCTTGAAAAGTTTGTGTCTATGATAAAAAAAGGCACAGAGTGTGGAAGAATAAACTTTAAAATACACAGGGTATTTTATAAAAATATATTTTAGGGCTGCCAGATTGATAGTTATTGCAATATGATAAAAACTCAGATATACATACTTAAATTAAGATACAATATTTCGATTCCAAGGTTTATTTTAATTCATTGACTGTTAATTGTAGATCCTTGATATATATACCGTTAGAGCCTTTGACATCTCTTGTATTTTATAAAAATATATGTAAGATTTTAGTTTAATTTCAATTACGTTTTTATTCGAATTCAAATCAAAAAGTGATAACAATTTTTAGAAAAATGTTTGATTTTAATATTTAGATTTCTAAGGACTAAGGACTGTTTTATTATATGCAAAGTGTAATTTGATCAGGTGTATTCATTCATATCAAATATTTATATCACCACATATATTTAGGGCTGCCATATTGATAGTTTTTTCAATATGTGCTAGAATATACACACATTGTGTGTAAAAATACGTTTAAAACGCGCGTATTTTTCGCGAACATACTTAAGTCAACATTGGTGAGCGCGCGGCGCTTGGATTGTGCGGGAAAGTTGAATCTTCGTCAAAAGTCAAAATGAAACAAATTTGACAAATATATATTTTTGTATGACAAATCAATTTTTTCGGGTGAGTTGAGACACATAAAAACATCATTTTCAATAAGTAGTGAAATCAACTGACACAGTTTGAGAATAACTGTACCAAAACAGTTTGAGGAGCACTGAAATAATTTGTCCTCTAAAAAGTTTAGAAAGCACTGGAATTCACAGTTCAAGAAGCACTGGAGGAATTATAATGATTATAGTTTATGAAGCACTGTATGTAATAGTTTCATGTTTGTGCATTCAATAAACTGTTTGAAAAGTTTGTGTCTATGATAAGAAAAGACACAGAGTGTGGAAAAATAAACTTTAAAATACACAGGGTATTTTATAAAAATATATTTAGGGCTGCTTAGATTGATAGTTTTTTCAATATGATAAAAACTTAGATATACATACTTAAATTGAGATAAAATATTTCGATTACAAGGTTTATCTTAGTTATTTGACCGTTGACTGTTAATTGTAGATCCTTGAATATATACCGTTCGAATCTTTGACATCTCTAGTATTTTATAAAAATATATGTGAGGTTTTTGTTTAATTTCAATTACGTTTGTATTCGAATTCAAATCATAAAGTGATACAATTTTTAGGAAAATGTTTGATTTTTATATTTAGATTTCTAAGGACTCTTTTTTATTACATGCAAAGTGTAATTTGATTAGGTGTATTCATATCAAATATTTATATCACCACATATATTTAGGGCTGCCAGATTGATAGTTTTTTCAATATATGCTAGAATACACACATATTGTGTGTAAAAATACGTTTAAAACGCGCGTATTTTTCGCGAACATACTCAAGTCAACATTGGTGAGCGCGCGGCGCTTGGATTGTGCGGGAAAGTTGAATTTTCGCCAAAAGTCAATAAAGAAACCAATTTGACAAATAAATATTTTTGTCTGACAAATCAATTTTTTTCGGGTGAGTTGAGAAACATAAAAACATAATTTTCAATAAGTAGAAATCAACTGACACAGTTTAAGAATAACCGTACCAAAACAGTTTGAGGAGCACTGAAATAATTTGTCCTCTAAAAAGTTTAAAAAGCACTGGAATTAACAATTGAAGAAGCACTGGAGGAGTTATAATTATTATAGTTTATGAAGCACAGTAATAGTTTCATATTTGTGCATTCAATAAACAATTTGAAAAAATTGTGTCTATGGAAGAAAAAGACACAGAGTGTGGAAGAATAAACTTTAAAATACACAGGGTGTGTGTATTCATATCAAATATTTATATCACCACATATATTTAGGGCTGCCAGATTGCTAGTTTTTTCAATTAATTCTAGAATACACACATATTGTGTGTAAAAATACGTTTAAAACGCGCGTATTTTTCGCGAAAATACTTTAGTTAACATTGGTGTTGTGTTGTGGTGAGCGCGAGGCTATTGGATTGTGCGGGAAAGTTGAATTTTCGCCAAAAGTCAATAAAGAAAACATTTTGACAAATAAATATTTTTGTCTGACAAATCAATTTTTTTCGGGTGAGTTGAGAAACATAAAAACATAATTTTCAATAAGTAGAAATCAACTGACACAGTTTGAAAATAACTGTACCAAAACAGTTTGAGGAGCACTGAAATAATTAGTCCTTTAAAAAGTTTAAAAAGCACTGGAATTTACAGTTGAAGAAGCACTGGAGGAGTTATAATTATTATAGTTCATAAAGCACTGTAATAGTTTCATGTTTTTGCATTCAACAAACAGCTTGAAAAGTTTGTGTCTATGATAAAAAAAGGCACAGAGTGTGGAAGAATAAACTTTAAAATACACAGGGTATTTTATAAAAATATATTTTAGGGCTGCCAGATTGATAGTTATTGCAATATGATAAAAACTCAGATATACATACTTAAATTAAGATACAATATTTCGATTCCAAGGTTTATTTTAATTCATTGACTGTTAATTGTAGATCCTTGATATATATACCGTTAGAGCCTTTGACATCTCTTGTATTTTATAAAAATATATGTAAGATTTTAGTTTAATTTCAATTACGTTTTTATTCGAATTCAAATCAAAAAGTGATAACAATTTTTAGAAAAATGTTTGATTTTAATATTTAGATTTCTAAGGACTAAGGACTGTTTTATTATATGCAAAGTGTAATTTGATCAGGTGTATTCATTCATATCAAATATTTATATCACCACATATATTTAGGGCTGCCATATTGATAGTTTTTTCAATATGTGCTAGAATATACACACATTGTGTGTAAAAATACGTTTAAAACGCGCGTATTTTTCGCGAACATACTTAAGTCAACATTGGTGAGCGCGCGGCGCTTGGATTGTGCGGGAAAGTTGAATCTTCGTCAAAAGTCAAAATGAAACAAATTTGACAAATATATATTTTTGTATGACAAATCAATTTTTTCGGGTGAGTTGAGACACATAAAAACATAATTTTCAATAAGTAGTGAAATCAACTGACACAGTTTGAGAATAACTGTACCAAAACAGTTTGAGGAGCACTGAAATAATTTGTCCTCTAAAAAGTTTAGAAAGCACTGGAATTCACAGTTCAAGAAGCACTGGAGGAATTATAATGATTATAGTTTATGAAGCACTGTATGTAATAGTTTCATGTTTGTGCATTCAATAAACTGTTTGAAAAGTTTGTGTCTATGATAAGAAAAGACACAGAGTGTGGAAAAATAAACTTTAAAATACACAGGGTATTTTATAAAAATATATTTAGGGCTGCTTAGATTGATAGTTTTTTCAATATGATAAAAACTTAGATATACATACTTAAATTGAGATAAAATATTTCGATTACAAGGTTTATCTTAGTTATTTGACCGTTGACTGTTAATTGTAGATCCTTGAATATATACCGTTCGAATCTTTGACATCTCTCGTATTTTATAAAAATATATGTGAGGTTTTTGTTTAATTTCAATTACGTTTTTATTGGAATTCAAATCATAAAGTGATACAATTTTTAGGAAAATGTTTGATTTTTATATTTAGATTTCTAAGGACTCTTTTTTATTACATGCAAAGTGTAATTTGATTAGGTGTATTCATATCAAATATTTATATCACCACATATATTTAGGTCTGCCAGATTCATAGTTTTTTCAATATATGCTAGAATACACACATATTGTGTGTAAAAATACGTTTAAAACGCGCGTATTTTTCGCGAACATACTTAAGTCAACATTGGTGAGCGCGCGGCGCTTGGATTGTGCGGGAAAGTTGAATTTTCGCCAAAAAGAAAACAATTTGACAAATAAAAAACATAATTTTCAATAAGTAGAAATCAACTGACACAGTTTGAGAATAACCGTACCAAAACAGTTTGAGGAGCACTGAAATAATTTGTCCTCTAAAAAGTTTAAAAAGCACTGGAATTAACAGTTGAAGAAGCACTGGAGGAGTTATATTTATTATAGTTTATGAAGCACTGTAATAGTTTCATATTTGTGCATTCAATAAACAATTGAAAAAATTGTGTCTATGGAAGAAAAAGACACAGAGTGTGGAATAATAAACTTTAAAATACACAGGGTGTGTGTATTCATATCAAATATTTATATCACCACATATATTTAGGGCTGCCAGCTTGCTAGTTTTTTCAATTAATTCTAGAATACACACATATTGTGTGTAAAAATACATTTAAAACGCGCGTATTTTTCGCGAAAATACTTTAGTTAACATTGGTGTTGTGTTGTGGTGAGCGCGAGGCTATTGGATTGTGCGGGAAAGTTGAATTTTCGCCAAAAGTCAATAAAGAAAACATTTTGACAAATAAATATTTTTGTCTGACAAATCAATTTTTTTCGGGTGAGTTGAGAAACATAAAAACATAATTTTCAATAAGTAGAAATCAACTGACACAGTTTGAGAATAACTGTACCAAAACAGTTTGAGGAGCGCTGAAATAATTTGTGTTCTAAAAAGTTTAAAAAGCACTGGAATTTACAGTTGAAGAAGCACATAATTATTATAGTTTATGAAGCACTGCAATAGTTTCATATTTGTGCATTCAATAAACAGTTTGAAAAGTTTGTGTCTATGATAAAAAAAGACACAGAGTGTGGAAGAATAAACTTTAAAATACACAGGGTATTTCACAAAAATATATTTAGGGCTGCCAGATAGATAGTTTTTTTAATACGTTTAAAACGCGCGTATTTTTTGCGAAAATACTTTAGTTAACATTGCTGTTGTGTTGTGGTGAGTGCGCGGCGCTTGGATTGTGCGGGAAAGTTTAATCTTCGTCAAAAGTCAAAATAGAAAAAAATTTTACAAATAAATATTTTTGTCTTACAAATCAATTTTCTTCGGGTGAGTTGAGAAACATATGTATCATGGTTCTACAATTAACAGTCAACGGTCAAATAATTAAAAAAAACCTTGGAATCGAAATATTTTATCTCAATTTAAGTATATCTAAGTTTTTATCATATTGAAAAAACTATCAATCTAAGCAGCTCTAAATATATTTTTATAATTTTATAAGGGTATTTACCCTGTGTATTTTAAAGTTTATTTTTCCACACTCTGTGTCTTTTTTTATCATAGACACAAATTTTTCAAACTGTTTATTGAATGCACACACATGAAACTATTACGGTGCTTCATAAACTATAATAATTATAACTCCTCCAGTGCTTCTTCAACTGTAAATTCCAGTGCTTTTTAAACTTTTTAGAGGACAAATTATTTCAGTGCTCCTCAAACTGTTTTGGTACAGTTATTCTCAAACTGTGTCAGTTGATTTCTACTTATTGAAAATTATGTTTTTATGTTTCACAACTCACCCGAAAAAATTGATTTGTTAGACAAAAATATTTATTTGTCAAATTGTTTTCTTTTTTGACTGTTGGCGAAAATTCAACTTTCCCGTACAATCCAAGCGCCTCGCGCTCACCACAATACAACACCAAAGTTAACTATAGTATTTTCGCGAAAAATACGCGCGTTTTAAAAGTATTTTTACACACAGTATGTGCGTATTCTAGCATATAATGAAAAAACTATCAATCTGGCAGCCCTAAATATATGTGGTGATATAAATATTTGATATGAATGCACCTGATCAAATTACACTTTGCATATAATAAAACCGTCCTTAGTCCTTAGAAATCTAAATATTAAAATCAAACATTTTTCTAAAAATTGTATCAGTTTTTGATTTGAATTCGAATAAAAACGTAATTGGAATTAAACTTTTTAGTTTATAAGATACTGGAGATGTCAAAGATTCTAACGGTATATATATCAAGGATCTACAATTAACAGTCAACGGTCAAATAATTAAAATAAACCTTGGAATCGAAATATTTTATCTCAATTTAAGTATATCTAAGTCCTTAGAAATCTAAATATTGAAATCAAACATTTTTCTAAAAATTGTTTCACTTTTTGATTTGAATTCGAATAAAAACGTAATTGAATACACCTGATCAAATTACACTTTGCATATAATAAAACAAAGTCCTTAGAAATCTAAATCTTAAAATCAAACATTTTCCGAAAAATTGTATCACTTTTTGATTTGAATTCGAATAAAAACGTAATTGAAATTAAACTAAAACCTTACATATATTTTTATAAAATACTAGAGGTTTCAAAGATTCTAACGGTATATGTATCAAGGATCTACAATTAACAGTCAACGGTCAAATAATTAAAATAAACCTTGGAATCGAAATATTTTATCTCAATTTAAGTATATCTAAGTTTTTATCATATTGAAAAAACTATCAATCTAAGCAGCCCTAAATGTATTTTTATAAAATATCCTGTGTATTTTAAAGTTTATTCTTCCACACTCTGTGTCTTCTTTTTATCATAGACATCCTGGAATCGAAATATTTTATATTTATTTAAGTATATCTAAGTTTATATCATATTGAAAAAACTTTTCAAACTGTTTATTGAATGCACAAATATGAAACTATTACAGTGCTTCTTCAACTGTAAATTCCAGCGCTTTTTAAACTTTTTAGAGGACAAATTATTTCAGTGCTCCTCAAACTGTGTTGGTACAGTTATTCTCAAACTGTGTCAGTTGATTTCTACTTATTGAAAATTATGTTTTTATGTTTCTAAACTCACCCGAAAAAAATTGATTCGTCAGACAAAATGTTTATTTGTCAAATTTTTGTTACTAACTTTTGACGAAGATTAAACTTTCCCGCACAATCCAAGCGCCGCGCGCTCCACACAACACAACAGCAATGTTAACTAAAGTATGTTCGCGAAAAATACGCGCGTTTTAAACGTATTTTTCGTATTTTGTATTCTAGCGTTAATTGAAAAAACTATCAATCTGGCAGCCCAAATATACTGTCAGCGTCAAAAGAAGTTGTACACGTTGTTCCTCTATGTTTGCAGTTAAATTATACTCTTTTGCAATTCCCTTTTGTTTTACATTTTTTGTTT
This sequence comes from Calliopum simillimum, assembly GCA_951812925.1. Classification (NCBI taxonomy): domain Eukaryota; kingdom Metazoa; phylum Arthropoda; class Insecta; order Diptera; family Lauxaniidae; genus Calliopum; species Calliopum simillimum. The sequence goes on along the minus strand of OX638372.1, from coordinate 79,674,081 downwards.
TTTTAATAATATATTTTCTCCTCTCTTAATGTACATAATAGAAACAACAACAATATTACAATAACAAAAATTCATAAAACAAAAACAAAAACATCTTCATATTAATAGCGTCAAAAGAAATTGTACAACACGTGCACCAAATATTTTAAAGAATTTTAACGGTAAAAAATTCCCGTTATGTGCTTTTGTTTTATCAACGAAGTAAAGGTTAGGCCACTGTTGCGCTCATAGCCTCATATATCAAGGATCTACAACTAACAGTCAACGGTCAAATAATTAAAATAAACCTTGGAATCGAAATATTTTATCTTATTTTAAGTATATCTAAGTTTTTATCATATTGAAAAAACTATCAATCTGGCAGCTCTAAATATATTTATGTAAAATATCCTGTGTATTTTAAAGTTCATTCTTCCACACCCTGTGTCATTTTTCTATCATAGACCTTCAAATTATTCTGGACCACCTTGTGTCTTGTTTTGCTCATATTTCAAAAACTATCAATCTGGTAACACTAAATATATTTTTATAAAATACTTTGAATCGAAATATCTCTGTTAATTTATATGAGTAGCCCTGGTTTTTAAATATCCAATATGTGCGCCTACCGATAACCTATCATCCTAGATAGATCAACTGTCAAAAATTTGACGTTTAAAAGGTCTCCCGCTCAAACGGGTGAAAATTAATAAAAACTAATTTCTCTTGTTTTGCTCATATTTCAAAAACTATCAATCTGGCAACCCTATATATATTTTTATAAAATACTAGATCTGTCAAGGATCCAATCGGTTATACATATCGAAGGACCTACAAGGACACCTTCATCCTCAAATCCTTCAAATAAAACTTTGAATCGAAATATCTCTGTTAATTTATATGGGTAGCCCTGGTTTTTAAATATCCAGTATGTGCGCCTACCGATAACCTATTATCCTAGATAGATCAACTGTCAAAAATTTGACGTTTAAAAGGTCTGCCGCTCAAACGGGTGAAAATTAATAAAAACAAATTTCTCTTGTTTTGCTCATATTTCAAAAACTATCAATCTGGCAACCCTAAAAGTATTTTTATAAAATACTAGATCTGTCAAGGATCCAATCGGTTATACATATCGAAGGACCTACAAGGACGCCTTCATCCTCAAATCCTCCAAATAAAACTTTGGATCGAAATATCTCTGTTAATTTATATGAGTAGCCCTGGTTTTTAAATATCCAATATGTGCGCCTACCGATAACCTATCATCCTAGATAGATCAACTGTCAAAAATTTGACGTTTAAAAGTTCTCCCGCTCAAATGGCTGAAAATTAATAAAAACTAATTTCTCTTGTTTTGCTCATATTTCAAAAACTATCAATCTGGCAACCCTATATATATTTTTATAAAATACTAGATCTGTCAAGGATCCAATCGGTTATACATATCGAAGGACCTACAAGGACACCTTCATCCTCAAATCCTCCAAATAAAACTTTGAATCGAAATATCTCTGTTAATTTATATGGGTAGCCCTGGTTTTTAAATATCCAGTATGTGCGCCTACCGATAACCTATTATCCTAGATAGATCAACTGTCAAAAATTTGACGTTTAAAAGGTCTCCCGCTCAAACGGGTGAAAATTAATAAAAACAAATTTCTCTTGTTTTGCTCATATTTCAAAAACTATCAATCTGGCAACCCTAAATGTATTTTTATAAAATACTAGATCTGTCAAGGATCCAATCGGTTATTCATATCGAAGGACCTACAAGGACGCCTTCATCCTCAAATCCTCCAAATAAAAGTTTGAATCGAAATATCTCTGTTTTTTCATATGGGTAGCCCTGGTTTTTAAATATCCAATATGTGCGCCTACCGATAACCTATCATCCTAGATAGATCAACTGTCAAAAATTTGACGTTTAAAAGGTCACCCGCTCAAACGGGTGAAAATTAATAAAAACTAATTTCTCTTGTTTTGCTCATATTTCAAAAACTATCAATCTGGCAACCCTAAATATATTTTTATAAAATACTAGATCTGTCAAGGATCCAATCGGTTATATACATCGAAGGACCTAGAAGGACGCCTTCATCCTCAAATCCTCCAAATAAAACTTTGAATCGAAATATCTCTCTTAAATTATATGGGTAGCCCTGGTTTTTAAATATCCAATATGTGCGCCTACCGATAACCTATCATTCTTGATAGATCAACTGTCAAAAATTTGACGTTTAAAAGGTCTCCCGCTCAAACGGGTGAAAATTAATAAAAACAAATTTCTCTCGTTTTGCTCATATTTCAAAAACTATCAATCTGGCAACCCTAAATATATTTTTATAAAATACTAGATCTGTCAAGGATCCAATCGGTTATAAATAACGAAGGACCTACAAGGACGCCTTCATCCTCAAATCCTCCAAATAAAACTTTGAATCGAAATATCTCTGTTAATTTATAAGAGTAGCCCTGGTTTTTAAATATCCAATATGTGCGCCTACCGATAACCTATCATCCTAGATAGATCAACTGTCAAAAATTTGACGTTTAAAAGGTCTCCCGCTCAAACGGGTGAAAATTAATAAAAACAAATTTCTCTTGTTTTGCTCATATTTCAAAAACTATCAATCTGGCAACCCTAAATATATTTTTATAAAATACTAGATCTGTCAAGGATCCAATCGGTTATATGTATCGAAGGACCCACAAGGACGCCTTCATCCTCAAATCCTCCAAACACAACTTTGAATCGAAATATCACTGTTATTTTATATGGGTAGCCCTGGTTTTTAAATATCCAATATGTGCGCCTACCGATAACCTATCATCCTAGATAGATCAACTGTCAAAAATTTGACGTTTAAAAGGTCTCCCGCTCAAACGGGTGAAAATTAATAAAAACAAATTTCTCTTGTTTTGCTCATATTTCAAAAACTATCAATCTGGCAACCCTAAATGTATTTTTATAAAATACTAGATCTGTCAAGGATCCAATCGGTTATACATATCGAAGGACCTACAAGGACGCCTTCATCCTCAAATCCTCCAAATAAAAGTTTGAATCGAAATATCTCTGTTAATTTATATGAGTAGGCCTGGTTTTTAAATATCCAATATGTGCGCCTACCGATAACATATCATCCTTGATAGATCAACTGTCAAAAATTTGACGTTTAAAAGGTCTCCCGCTCAAACGGGTGAAAATTAATAAAAACAAATTTCTCTTGTTTTGCTCATATTTCCAAAAACTATCAATCTGGCAACCCTAAATATATTTTTATAAAATACTAGATATGTCAAGGATCCAATCGGTTATATGCATCGAAGGACCCACAAGGACGCCTTCATCCTCAAATACTCCAAATAAAACTTTGAATCGAAATATCTCTGTTATTTTATATGGGTAGCCCTGGTTTTTAAATATCCAATATGTGCGCCTACCGATAACCTATCATCCTAGATAGATCAACTGTCAAAAATTTGACGTTTAAAAGGTCACCCGCTCAAACGGGTGAAAATTAATAAAAACTAATTTCTCTTGTTTTGCTCATATTTCAAAAACTATCAATCTGGCAACCCTAAATATATTTTTATAAAATACTAGATCTGTCAAGGATCCAATCGGTTATATACATCGAAGGACCTAGAAGGACGCCTTCATCCTCAAATCCTCCAAATAAAACTTTGAATCGAAATATCTCTCTTAAATTATATGGGTAGCCCTGGTTTTTAAATATCCAATATGTGCGCCTACCGATAACCTATCATTCTTGATAGATCAACTGTCAAAAATGTGACGTTTAAAAGGCACCCGCTCAAACGGGTGAAAATTAATAAAAACAAATTTCTCTTGTTTTGCTCATATTTCAAAAACTATCAATCTGGCAACCCTAAATATATTTTTATAAAATACTAGATCTGTCAATGATCCAATCGGTTATACATATCGAAGGACCTACAAGGACGCCTTTATCCTCAAATCCTCCAAATAAATCTTTGAATCGAAATATCTCTGTTAATTTATATCGGTAGCCCTGATTTTTAAATATCCAATATGTGCGCCTACCGATAGGTTATCGGTATTGGATATTTAAAAACCAGGGCTACCCATACAAATTAACAGAGATATTTCGATTCACAAAAACTATCAATCTGGCAACCCTAAATATATTTTTATAAAATACTAGATCTGTCAAGGATCCAATCGGTTATAAATAACGAAGGACCTACAAGGACGCCTTCATCCTCAAATCCTCCAAATAAAACTTTGAATCGAAATATCTCTGTTAATTTATAAGAGTAGCCCTGGTTTTTAAATATCCAATATGTGCGCCTACCGATAACCTATCATCCTAGATAGATCAACTGTCAAAAATTTGACGTTTAAAAGGTCTCCCGCTCAAACGGGTGAAAATTAATAAAAACAAATTTCTCTTGTTTTGCTCATATTTCAAAAACTATCAATCTGGCAACCCTAAATATATTTTTATAAAATACTAGATCTGTCAAGGATCCAATCGGTTATATGTATCGAAGGACCCACAAGGACGCCTTCATCCTCAAATCCTCCAAACACAACTTTGAATCGAAATATCACTGTTATTTTATATGGGTAGCCCTGGTTTTTAAATATCCAATATGTGCGCCTACCGATAACCTATCATCCTAGATAGATCAACTGTCAAAAATTTGACGTTTAAAAGGTCTCCCGCTCAAACGGGTGAAAATTAATAAAAACAAATTTCTCTTGTTTTGCTCATATTTCAAAAACTATCAATCTGGCAACCCTAAATGTATTTTTATAAAATACTAGATCTGTCAAGGATCCAATCGGTTATACATATCGAAGGACCTACAAGGACGCCTTAATCCTCAAATCCTCCAAATAAAAGTTTGAATCGAAATATCTCTGTTAATTTATATGAGTAGGCCTGGTTTTTAAATATCCAATATGTGCGCCTACCGATAACATATCATCCTTGATAGATCAACTGTCAAAAATTTGACGTTTAAAAGGTCTCCCGCTCAAACGGGTGAAAATTAATAAAAACAAATTTCTCTTGTTTTGCTCATATTTCCAAAAACTATCAATCTGGCAACCCTAAATATATTTTTATAAAATACTAGATATGTCAAGGATCCAATCGGTTATATGCATCGAAGGACCCACAAGGACGCCTTCATCCTCAAATACTCCAAATAAAACTTTGAATCGAAATATCTCTGTTATTTTATATGGGTAGCCCTGGTTTTTAAATATCCAATATGTGCGCCTACCGATAACCTATCATCCTAGATAGATCAACTGTCAAAAATTTGACGTTTAAAAGGTCACCCGCTCAAACGGGTGAAAATTAATAAAAACTAATTTCTCTTGTTTTGCTCATATTTCAAAAACTATCAATCTGGCAACCCTAAATATATTTTTTATAAAATACTAGATCTGTCAAGGATCCAATCGGTTATATACATCGAAGGACCTAGAAGGACGCCTTCATCCTCAAATCCTCCAAATAAAACTTTGAATCGAAATATCTCTCTTAAATTATATGGGTAGCCCTGGTTTTTAAATATCCAATATGTGCGCCTACCGATAACCTATCATTCTTGATAGATCAACTGTCAAACATTTGACGTTTAAAAGGTCACCCGCTCAAACGGGTGAAAATTAATAAAAACAAATTTCTCTTGTTTTGCTCATATTTCAAAAACTATCAATCTGGCAACCCTAAATATATTTTTATAAAATACTAGATCTGTCAAGGATCCAATCGGTTATACATATCGAAGGACCTACAAGGACGCCTTTATCCTCAAATCCTCCAAATAAATCTTTGAATCGAAATATCTCTGTTAATTTATATGGGTAGCCCTGATTTTTAAATATCCAATATGTGCGCCTACCGATAGGTTATCGGTAGTGGATATTTAAAAACCAGGGCTACCCATAAAAATTAACAGAGATATTTCGATTCACAGTTTTATTTGTAGGATTTGAGGATGAAGGCGTCCTTGTAGGTCCTTCGACATACATAACCGATTGGATCCTTGACAGATCAAGTATTTTATAAAAACATATTTAGGGTTGCCAGATTGATAGTTTTTGAAATATGAGCAAAACAAGAGAAGTTTGTTTTTATTAATTTTCACCCGTTTCAGCGGGAGACCTTTTAAACGTCAAATTTTTGACAGTTGATCTATCAAGGATGATAGGTTATCGGTAGGCGCACATATTGGATACTTAACAACCAGGGCTACTCACATAAATTAACAAAGATATTTCGATTCAAAGTTTTATTTGGAGGATTTGAGGATGAAGGCGTCCTTGTAGGTCCTTCGATATGTATAACCGATTGGATCCTTGACAGATCTAGTATTTTATAAAAATACATTTAGGGTTGCCAGATTGATAGTTTTTGAAATATGAGCAAAACAAGAGAAATTAGTTTTTATTAATTTTCACCCGTTTGAGCGGGAGACCTTTTAAACGTCAAATTTTTGACAGTTGATCTATCAAGGATGATAGGTAATCGGTAGGCGCACATATTGGATACTTTACAACCGGGGCAACCCGTATAAATTAACAAAGATATTTCGATTCAAAGTTGTGTTTGGAGGATTTGAGGATGAAGGCGTCCTTGTGGGTCACTATCAAAAGCAGAAGCTGTAGATGCTCCAGTCCAGACGCGTTGACTTGTCGAAAATTGCAAGTTTCAACGAATAAAAAATTTAATGTTCCAGTTCAGAAGCAGAAGCGTTGACTTGTAGGCGATCGCAAGATCAATCGCGTAAAAAACCAAAGTTCCGCTTGAAATACCGCCAAATAAAAACTGCCAAAGGACTGTACAGCGTTCAACCGAGCATCCAGAAAGCATGCAACAAGAACATGGTATGTCACATCGAAGAAACTCAGGAGTTCGAAGCACTGAAAGCAGACTCATGGTACGAGAATCACGCCGCAACAGTAGAGAGCAGCAGCGAGTCATGATCCAAAGGAGCTTGATACCTTTATAGGTAGCCGACTAAGTTAGAGGTATGTAGGAAGTAAAAAGTTAAAACTACATCCAGAAGGAAAAAGTCGTTGTTACTTCATAACAACAACATTTTCTTCCATTAAGGGGGATGTTGTGTGTTGATTACACGCTGCGTTCTAAAAACCATTACATACCGTTACTGATATAAATTATTTACACTCAACTCAGTACTAAGGTTATAATCGCGATAATTTTAGTACTGCCAAAGTTATAAAAGCTAGCATACCTTCAGGGGCTGCCAGCGAAGAACTGTTATTTAAAGAATTAAGGAACAGCGTGACCAACGCGGAAGCAATCTGACCCCCTATATCATAGGTATGTGACTTCATTGGGCACGACAATAAAGTCAAGTAAGATATATTTCGCAATACTGAGATATAGAATGAAAACATGTAACTATGTAAGTTGTATGTAGCTAGAGGAATCTGTACACCTCCAGCTGGTAAGTAATTTATGAATAATAAATAAAGTTATTTAGTGATCGGAGTTTTTATTTAACCGGAATTAGGTGTACCCGTAACAAACAAAGCTGTATCCAGTTCCAGCAGTAGCAACGATAAGTGGGAGCAGCAGTCTAGTGGAGTAACCAGCGGTAAGTATCCTCAACCATTTAAACACTGTCCTTTCTTTTGTTTTCATCTCCAGCTCAGCTGTAGTTTCCTTTCGCAAGGGAAATACGGCACTAACTAACACTTAGAAAAAAAACGAAACTTTAATTTCTAAAGTTGGAAAAAAAAACTAAATCTTCATTCTCTAAAGTTGGAAAAAAACCTAAATTTTCATTTTCTAAAGTTTAAAGTTAATTTTCTGAACTAAAAAAAAAACTTAATTTTTTTCATCTTCTGAATTTAGAAAAAAAAAACGAAATTATCATTTACTAAAGTTGAAAAAAAAAAAAAAAATTTTTAAATCTCAATATCAGTAAAAGGCCAGGAGTGTACAAAAAATTTTAAAATATCAGTTAAAAATCAGGTCTACAGAAAAACATATTCAATATCAGTAAAGGCCTGGAGTATACAAAAACTTCTAAAATATCAGTAAAAAATCAGGTCCACAGAAAAACATATTCAATATCAGTAAGCAAACTCATAAAATATACCAAGAAATTTCATTCTCTTAACTTGAAAAAAAAAAAACTAAATTTTCATTCTTTTAAGTTGGGAAAAAAACTAAATTTTCATTTTCTTAACTTGGAAAAAAAACGAAATTTTCATTTTCTGAACTTAGAAAAAAAAACTAATTTTCCAGACCTTGAAATAAACTTTTGTAAAAAAAAAACGAAATTTACATTTTCTAAAGTTTGAAAAAAAACTAAATTTTCATTCTCTAAATTTGGAAAAAAACTAAATTCTCTTTTTTAAAGTTGGAAAAAAAACTAAATTTTCATTTTCTAAAGTGGAAAGAAAAGAAATTTTCATTTTCCGCATAACAAGAGATTCGATAAGAATGTGATGCCAATATGTTAAAATCCTACACGGTGTAAAACGGCAACATTAACAAATCTACTTCGTGCTGAAAATTTTTCGCAAATGCTTTCGTCTTTCCTGAATCATCAAGTGTTCGGAAACTGCAAGTTTATCATATAAACTTCACAGAAAAAAATTACGGAGGGTCGAAAAACGAATCTTACAATTAAACATCTAATAAACTGAAAAAGATCGGAAAAATACAAACTCCGCATGATAATATAATTGATCGACCTCTCAATAATGTTTTTGATCAGGCTCTTTGAATAATTTTTGCAGAAATAAACTTTTCCATAAAATGAATCCTTTTTGCATATTTCCTGTTCTTGCCCGTAAGGTCAGTTTTTTCTAAAAGATAATTTTCAGTAAATGAGAACAAATATATTTTAAATTTGGTCTATATTTTCATAAAAACATTCTATTTATATTTAGCATGATTTGACAACAAAAATTAACTAAGATTATTTTTTTAGTAAAAAGTGTAATAAAAGCAATATTACAATAACTGTGGTAGATTTGCCTTTTAAAAAAGATATTTTACAACTGATACCATTTTTTATCTTTATATTTAAGCATTAATTGATGTGCTGTGCCACTGAAATCTTGAGCTTGGTTCGCCATACGCTCCGCTCTTTCCTCCAACATATTAAGTTTTTCACCTCTTTCTAAAGCAAGTTGATGTGCTCTGCTGATTTCAGAAGCTGCTGTGGAAGCGCGTTGACTTAGTTGTTCTAAGTTAGCACCAGGGATATGTTTAGCTACAGATCTATTTGCTTTCCCACTCTGTTCTCCAACTATAAATAGAAAACAAAAAGTGTATTAAGATTCAGGAAAATAAGGAAAATAAGAATTTTTCTGCGAAATAATTCCAAGTGAATTTTTTTCACCGGAATTATCTTTATTAATGCATGATAAATAAAGTGTGAAAAGTCCATTGCAAAGTCGTGTGCGGAAAAAAAGTTATTAAGGCTCAAAGGTCGCTAAAATCAGTTTTTTGCAAATATCTCGCTAATGCTAACTTTTACAGAAAAATAAATATATGGAAGCACCAGTTTGGAAGATATTCCAAAAAAACCTGAAAATGCCAAAAAACCGGTTTTTATCTTCTTTACGGTGTACACTTATCGCTTATTTTTTGTAGATTTTGTGATTTTCTACAAAGTTGGTCCTTTTACTTTTTATCGTAGTACTTACCGATTTGGAGATATTCTTCAAAACCAAGTATTTTTTGACGTCTTAACGGTTTTTCAAAAATATTTTTTAGGCCATGATTAGCTCCAATAAATAAATTAGTATATAGAATTAAATTATCTTTTAAACGGCATTTGAATTTTGTTTGAAGAAATTTAAATATGAAGTTATACGTAGCATTTCGTATCACAACTGTTAACAACTTTTTAAATTGGGTGATCTTCTAAACTATAAGTCGTACGAAAAAATTTTTAACGTAATTTTGTAGGAAATTTCCTGTGCTAAAAATTGGAGGCCAACATTTTTTTGCAAAAGTTAGCATTAGCGAGAAAATTGCGAAAAACTGATTTTAGGGACCTTTGAGCCTAAATAACTTTTTACGCGCACACGACTTTGCAATGGACTTTTCACACTTTATTTATGCATTAATAAAGATAATTCCGGTGAAAAAAATTCACTTGGAATTATTTCGCACAGCAGCTTTTTTTTCGACTAATTTTTCCCGGCTATCATATTCATGGCAATTTATAAACCTCTTAAGGGATTTTTAACACTATTTACGACTGTGAACCACTTCTTGAAGCCAGGAGCCTTATAATTTCATCTGAACACTATATTAATTAATTTACTGTTATCAACGAAACAACACTCACGGTCAAAAAAAAGCCGATTTTAATTTTGTAAGATATTTTAAAATTGTTGTGTAAATCAATATTTGCCCTTTTTAACTGCCCTAAGTTTAATAATATTAAGTTTAACATTATTAAGTTTAATATTATTAATAATATTTGGTTTTTTCTGGCACACTGGCTTTTGGTAGGGCGTTTGCTTGACTTAATTCCCAAAAGGTCATTATATTTATTTGCCAACGCGAAAATAAATAGCTCGTTATAGTAAATTTATCGAAAAAATAAAGCAAAACATAATGGTAAGTGGGACATCTAGCGATTTCCAACGATGAAAAGGTGCAGAATCATCTTGAAATGCCATATTTGAAATCTTGAAATCATATATTTTTACTAAGTGCTCGCTTAGTCGGTCGATGCTAGGTAAAACGCCAATTTTAATGATGTCGATATAAGCTGCGGAATTAATATAACCTTCCAGGAGAGGAATCTCTCCAACTCATTGGCTTGTTATTGCCCCAGACCACCACATATGGAATGCTTTGTATACATTAAAAGCTATATTTATAATTTTTTCTGCGGCGTAACGTACACCCCAAATCGGAACTGAGGGTATTTGTTTTGTTCTCCTCAGAGAATATGACTTCAGCCCAATCGTTATACACCCAATTTTTTTTCCTTATACCAGTTTAATGAGAAAGACCGCATTTGCAGGTCTGCGGGCAAAAAAGTTATTTTCTCATAAGCGGCGCTGTACAGTTGAGGTGCTTATTCCATATTTTGGTTATCGTTTACCTTCGCAGCAATTTGGAGACCAGTTTCAAACCGATCGCGCAGGGCTATTTTAACTACGCCTATGTCTTCCCTCTCAGTTGTTTTTCTTGAACGGTGCACATGGAGTATCTGAGTTAAAAACCTGGTCAAAATTATTAACTCTGAAACTACTGGTCCGATTTTCGAAATTGAGGTGTCATTTTATTCAGATTATTCAGACAATCAAAACAAACAAAGACTCGTTTAAAAAAATTGTCAATAGAGGGCGCTGCAGATAAATGAAATGTTTGAGGACTTGTAGCTCCTTTAGTACTGAGCCGATTTTGGTTTTTATAAAGTTTTTTTTTTTTTCATTTTACTAAAATGACAATACGATGGCATTAAACCTTTGAAATACATTTAATAGATGGCGCTGTACACATGATGAATGTAGTAACTTTTAGGGTCTTCTATCTTGTATACTGCTTTATTGATTTTAGTTATCAAGGTACCAATCAATTTATATAACTCAGAACAGTAGTCCGGGAATACTACAGAAAATAAAATTTTTCTACAGAGGGCGCTATAGACAAAAAAATCACAAAAACATTTTAAATATTCCATAGCACTGTACCTTATTTAATAGATATGGCTTATTCTTTTAGTATTGTTAACTGGAGTAATACTGTAATACTGAATTATCAAAAAAATTGATAATCAATCTCCGAACTAATAATCTGAAGTTTTTGAAAAACAATTACCAATTTTATTTCAATCTGAAAACTCTTCGCCATCAAATAATTTCTGAGAATTTTAGTCCTCTAAATTCGTTCATTTTTTCGTTTATAATTTCTTTAAAACTAAAAATATCACATGTATAGGCATCAGCAAAAAGTGCAGCTATTTTGCCAATAGGAAATATTAGGAGCCAAATTTTGCAGTTATAGCTACAAAAAGATTTAATTTATGAGAATTTCTGGTAGAAAAAATTGGGACTCGTGAGGATCCATTACTTTTCTGCTTTTAAAAATTTACAATTTTTCAATAAAAAATACTCAGTTACTTATAAAGTTTGAACACACTATTTTGGCTCTTATAATGATTTTTTTTTATTAAATTCATTGTAAAGAACACACTTGTCGTAGAATAATCCATTCTGCAATTTTTCGTGTTTTTCTGCACTTGAAGAAATATACGCACTTAAATCAACAATTCTTTTGCAACTTTAAAATTTTATGTTAAAATGTTTTACAAAACTTGAGCTTTGACAGTGTAGTACGAAGCTGCAGATTGATTAAGATGAAATCGGGTCCCAGATTTCTTTAGTTTGGAGTATTAGCTGTATAATAAAAAAAAAGTTGAATCATTTTGGACCAATTACAAAAATTCGTTTTTGACCAGCTTTTTGGGTTAAATCTCCCTATGTGCGGTGTGACGTAATAAACTCTCCTCAAATTTTGCATATCAATGTTTTGATTTTCGGTCAAAACCCTTTTTTTTAAATACCGTTGTTTTAACGCCAACAGATATGAAGTAAATTATTTGACAACAATTTTTACTTATTAGGCATACTACAATCATAAACTAGTAAGGGTGTAAAATTTGGCCTGGCCAAACATTAAATACCCTACACTGCAGTATTTTTAAAATTTTGCTCATATGGGAGGTGCTACGCCCTCTTGTTCGAGTTCACCCAGTTTTTGTTCAGAGCTTGCATTTATAGGTTTAAATGTCTGAGTGAAAAATGTTTTCAGCATAGTGTTTTGAAGCTTTTGCTTATATAGGAGGTGCCACGCTCTCTTGTCCGAGTTCCTCTAGTTTTAGCTTAGAGCGTGCATTTATAGTCTTTAGTATTTGAGTGAAATTTGTTTGGATTATCTCAAAAAACTCTTTCCATATGGCATTTTGAAACTTTTGCTCATATGGGAGGTGCTACGCCCCCTTGTCCGATTTCACCCAATTTTTGTTGAGAGCTTTCATTTATAGTTCTTAGTGTCTGAGTTAAATTTGGTTCGAATATCTCAAAAAACGCTTTCAGTATAGCGTTTTGAAGCTTTTGCTTATATGGGAGGTGCCACGCCCCCTTGTCCGATTTCACCCAATTTTTGTTGAGAGCTTTCATTTATAGTTCTTAGTATCTGAGTTAAATTTGGTTCGAATATCTCAAAAATCGCTTTCAGTATAGCGTTTCGAAGCTTTTGCTTATATGGGCGTGTCCGTTAACCGATTTTGCTCATTTTCAATGCCCCGAGCTATCTTTGATGACGGAGGCAGGGTACCAAATTTCATTGAATTATCTTGCTTAGTTTTCCCAAAAAGTGTATTTCCACACCCAGCCAGCCAGCCACCCAGCCAGCCAGCCAGCCAGCTAGACAGACGGACATAGCTATATCGACTCAGGAGGTGACGCTGATCAAGAATATATATACTTTTCTATACCTGCCACGCCTCCTTCTCTGCGTTACAAACGGAAGGACAAAGTGAATATACCCTGGGTGTAGGGTATAAAAAAGGCGGAGAATAAATTTTTTTAGCTAAAAATCCTTCTCGGCTTTTTTTTTAACAGTGAGTGTAGAAAACAAAAATTTTGTAACTTAATTAAAAAAAAGCAAAAAAATGATGTCCAAAATTTAAAAAAAAAATTTATTTGTTTACAAATTTTTTATTTTTTTTTTTTCATATGAAAAATCAAATTAAGAAGTTGATTGCTCCGTTAGTACTTCACTCTCCATTCTCAAATTTGGACAGTATTTGAAAAAATGATCTTGCAACTTATTTCAATAAAAAAAAGAAAAAAAATAATGTCCAAATTTGAAAAAATCTGTTTTTTATAAATTTTTATTTTTTTCATTTGAAAAATTGGAAATTGAATTTTTCTATTTGTCATTCGAAAGCTGTGAGAAAGGCGGAAATTTCATACTCAAGGTAAATTTTTATAGTTCAGTTCAGTTCAGTTTATTAACTGCTTTTAACACATAGGTTGTAGCAGCAACATAGATTTACATATTCTTATATACTAACAATTTATCTCTTAAATTAAGGAAAGATTAAGGCGTGAAAAAAAAAAAATAATATATTAAATTAAAAGATAGAATACTGCAGTAATTGCATTTAATTGGGATTGTATTAAATTATAGTAAAGTTTGTAACTTATTACTCATTATGCAATGAAGATCTTAATCGAAGGGAGTTAACAATATAATAATAAATGCATTTAATATAATAAGTGGAATTAACAATATCATTTACTTGTATATTGCTACCATAGCTACGAATCAAAAATCCTAGAAATTGTTCACGAATTACAAAATAAGCAGGGCATTCTAAAAGTTGGTGTTCTAAAGTTTCATTACAGTGATAATTACAAATTGAGCATAAGATACTTTGATCGATTTTATAAATTACGTAGATTATAATTCGTTGACAAAATTTCTCGGATTGGATAGGTATGATGCTTCTTTATCTTCCACTGATCGTAGTATGTTGCAATTCATGACAGTGGAGTTTGAACAACTTAAGACATCCTGGAATTTGAGATATCTATCATAACGTTCGAACGCAAGCCTTGTAAAAGTTTTCCAGTTAGCAATGCTAGGACTCTCCCAAAGATATGCAAGGTTAATTTTTTCAAGATGTTTGGTAAACTGTGATACCCAATTATACTCGATATCAGTGCTTGTGCAGTAATGGAGGTGCACCAGGCGAAGCAGACATATTTTTGGCAATCGATTTTCCTCCATACTTAAAACTCTTAGGATATAGTTCCACGTAAGTTGGAAAACCTTACAAGTAATTTTTAGAACCCCTAGTTCCATGCGCATTTGAGCATTAGGAGTTGATTTTGGTAAACCTATAAGTCGTTTAAAGTAGTTGTTTGAACTATTTCAAGTTGGTCTTTGTATCGTAATCCCCAAGCTTGAACTGAATATAGGAGTGAGGTTGAGATAACACTATTAAACAATTGAACCATACCTGCCCAAGAGTCAGCTTTGCATTTGCTTAATGTTTGCATAACAGAGCCTAAGGCAATGTTACCTTTTTTAATTGCAGCTTCTGACGCACATTTACCAAGCGACGAACAGGAAAATGTTACACCTAAATAGTTGTAAGTTTTTACCATCTCGAGTTTATGATTGTTATAAAGAAAGACTTCCGTAGATGCTCTGCCGCCTCTTCGAAAATTTACTATTTGGGTTTTCCTGGAATTAACCGTCATTTTGTTTTTCTCACAATACTTTTGCAAATCACATAGAATTTTTCGTAGAATGACAGGCGATCTAGCAAGAGCCACCGCATCATCTGCAAATAACGATAAGAGAAGATCGCTTCCCATCAATGTTAACACCCTCAATATTTTCTTTTCTTAACTCCGTTTCAAGATCTGATATAAAAAGAATGAATAGTATTGGACTCAAAATTTCTCCCTGCAGTACTCCTTCAGTGACCATTACTTCAAGGAACTCCTCATCCTCAGATTTATTTAAAAAAGAAGCTCTCTCGTACATTGATTTAATTATATAAAAAAATCTTGGACTTATTCCTAGTGAGAAAAGTTTTTGCCAAAGGAGATCATGATCGATGGAATCAAAAGCTCGACGGAAATCAATAAAGAGAGCAAAAAGTGAAGCTTTCTGTTGTCGGAGGTGTATAGATGATTGTAGGACAAATATATTGTCTAGGCAACATCTTTCACTCCTGAATCCATTTTGAGATTCAGGTAAAACATAGTTATCTGATACCCATTGACTTAGTCGATTTGCCTGTATTTTTGTAAATAATTTTGCTACAACATTACAAGGATTAACAGCGATTGCGACCACTTTTCTGGGGTATGACCATATGCGATAACGTTATTAAATAAGGAACACATATAATTTACATATTGATTTGGCATGTTTTTGTAAAATTCCGAACTTATCATGTCAGGACCAGGAGCCTTATTGTTTTTTAGCATTTTTATCGAAGTTTCAACTTCTGAAAGGGATATCTCTGAATCTAAAGTAGCATCAAAAACTGATATAAAGCGAGTATCAGTATGTAATCGTGCTGGGTATATTTGCGAGTAGAAATTTTCCCAGGTTTGGAGAGGTATAGGATTTGTCTTATGGGTATACGGATTAAAAGATTTAATTACACTCCAAAATTCTTTGGAGTTTTTTACATTGGCAAATTTATTTTTGATATTTGCTTCATATGCGGCTTTTTTGATTTTTATGAGTTTCTTGTAGCTTGACTTTAAATTCAGAAAATCGATTTTATTGATCTGATCAAAAGCGTTATTTTTGAGAACTTTCAGAGCATTGTAGACTTCTTTTTTTTAACATGATAGCTCATAATCATACCAGGGCTTAACGTAACGTTTTTGTATGTTTTTAGTTCTCGTTTTTTGCATACTCGTGTTTATAGCACTTTTTGTTATGGCATTCATAATAATATCATTTTGTTGATCAACAGTCGTTCTCTAAACTACATAATTCAATTGAAAATTCTTGCGCTTTTATAGGATCCCATTTTAAAAATTTACTAGGCTGTACGTTTTGTGCATTAATCTGAGGGTTAGGATTCGATGTATTTGTCACGATAAGATTTAAGGCCACCGGAAAGTGGTCAGAACTTGTTACCTGATGCAAGATTTCAAGCTTATATATGTGAGTTATTGCGAGGATGATTGTTAAGGTCAATTGTGCTTTCTCTATTATTGTTAATAAAAGTAAAGTTACCTATTTCATCCCCTGGTGCACGTCCATTAACTAACACAAATCCACTGTTGTCCATGAACTCATAAGTACTTATTTTCCGCGAGAGTTTAAAGTATTGTCCATTGCATTTCTTGAAAGCGATAAGACAGAGCCTAGCTCTGGAAGTAATTCCCCTGAACCCTGTTTGCCCACTCTTGCGTTAAAATCACCTCCAAAAATCATTACCATTCCAGGATATCTTGTAGCGATCTCATCTAATTTAATTTCAAGTGATTCTAAAGCCGTTGTGATATTAAGGGATGGCTTAAAATAAATGGTAGCAACAATAAAATAAAAATTATCAATATTATTCAAAGTAAATACCCATAAAAAAGACTTATCTATTATTTGAGTTTTAATACAGTTGTTTGAAAGTTGAAGAATACCGCCACTTGCTCTTCCTGTGGTTTTTTCCCTTACTGCGTTTGATGATATATTAGTGAAATTATCCCAAGGTGGTGAGAAATCGCTGAAATTCGATTCAAGCCAGGTTTCCTCGCCGTAGGTTTCTTGCAGTATCTCGCTTACACTTTGGTTGCCACAGACCAGTTTAAGTGCCGGATCCCAACGCAGCCATTTATCTTTGATTTTGATTCGGTCATCCCTTATTATTATCTTATGTGCCTGACTGACCGCCCAAACGTCCTTTTTGAGCTGAAGCAGAGCTTTTTTGTTTTGTTGTCGTTTGTAGCTTAGATCACTTTCCATATAAATATTTGATCGAGAAAGTTTGTTTGCGCTGTTCAAAAGAGTCTCAACACTATCATCTGAGCCAAGTTTTATGACGACAGCCATTTTATCATGCTTGGTAGATATAATAGCTGGAAAGAATGGAAGCTTAAGGTTGTCATTGCAGACTCTTCTGACTTCATCTTTTGGATTGGCCTTTGCATTCAGGCCTTTAAATATTAAATTGTTTGATTTTAGTTGATCTTCAAGTTGAGCAATTCTTACTCGATCCCGTTCCCTTTCGGTTTTTAGGTATTGTATTTCCTGCGAGAGCTCCTTATGGATGGTATTAATGCTTGAAACCTCCGCCGATAAATTGTTTAGTTGTTCCCAAACCTGTTTAAAATCGTCTTTTGTAGCTAATTTTACAAGCTTTTCATCGAAAAGTGTTGACATCGAGATCCGCATCATATTCATTAATTCTCCTAACGATGGCTGCTGTTATACATCACTTGGGAGCTTACCATCCGGCGACGTTTCAGCCAATCTTCTTTTTGCTGATGTTGTTCCGTCTATCGTCACCATTGTTTTTGACAGATTCTCCTTTTTGCTTGTAGCGCCGGTGTTTATTTGAGGTGAAAGATCACCCTGTGTTTTGGTTGGAGTTTGTTGCATATTTTTAGGGGGAGGCAATTCTTACTGAAGTAGAATAGTCGATAAGGATGTGCGTTGGTAAGGTAGTACGTGTGTCGGATAATCTTTAAGCTCTTTCTTTTCCTTATGTCGGATAATAACACAGCTGATTTGTGTTGATAATTGCGCCAGAATTGTATTCTGAACAAATTTATGTAATTGCTTTTACCTTTTCAATTGCGAATTTCTTTTTATTTAGGCCAAGTTTTGTACGGATTTTTGTATCAGACTTTTCCACTTGAGTTTATTTTGTATTTTTTACTTCACAAACGTTTAAATATGTTTTATATCTTGAATAAAACTTATAATTTCACAGAGCACAGTATTACACGTCAACTCTCTTTCACACCTTTCTTTTTATAACTTCGTTTGATATTGAAAAAACTGACTTTTTTTACAACCGCCAAGCTTAAAAATTTTTTTACCCAAAATTCTGCGTAATATATTGAAATGAAAAAATACGTATCTAATATTTTCCCCTGCTGCGTCGTAAAAAAAATGTTATACAAAAAAAATTTATTTTGGTGGCAACTTTTGTGTGGAATGCCCCATAAATAATAAACTACAAACTTCTTTGGTCGAAAAATTGTTTTGTTTTAGTATGTAGCTAATTAAAATTTCAATAGTTATATTTAAATAACGCGATCATAGATCTGCACGAGCATTTCAGTTAGGCATAATAAAGTGCACCGTAGCACGCCGTTCAACTATTGGTCAATTTTCACAAGAATTGCTATTGAGTTTTTGTTGATGCAGTGTAACGGAGAATACTTCAATACAAACAAAAGTGTTTTTGTTTTGGGAAAAAGTAATTTTCCGTTCCTCAGCGATGCATCAAAGTTAATGCATTTGCATTTTAATGCGATAACGCAAAAAAATCGTGATATTAACTCCTTTTTTCAATTAATAAAAAATAATTAAAATAATTTGTTTTTTTCTAAAATAGTTCAATCATTTGGGAGAATAAAATGATGTTATTTTATTTATTTATTACGGCTTACACGAGCCTAGTTCTATTCGCTTGAATTTAATATGACAAAGTATACGGGTGATTCTTAGATAACTGTGCTTTTTCGAGTTGTAAAATTGGCAGATCATTTTTTTGGATTTTTGCAAGTTTCTTCATGCTATCTTGAGTAAACACACTCTTAAAACTCACCTTTTGAGTAGATCAACTACAAGTGTGAATTTACGACTTTGAGGTCGAAATTAAGAAATTTTGCTGCCACGTTTGTGACCAAATTGCCACGTTTGCGACATTTTAGCCACAGTATGGTTTTATAGCGTTTTGATGAGAGATATATTGCATATAATGACAAATTTGCACTTCAAGACTAATTTTGCAACAGTGTCATGTCTCCAGTGGATCATTTTTTTTATACCCTACCGCCCTAAAGATCAACTATGGTTTCCTGTCCTCTGTTTTTATAGCCGTTTATGGTGGATTAGGATCTCCTAATTACAAATCTGATCTTGATTTTTTTCTATTACATCAGTATCCTTAGTTATCCTTGCTCAAAAGTGAAGAAATCACAGTTTTGACATCTACATAACAAAAACAGCAACAAGAAAAATTAATTTTTGTCAATGGTTTCAGACAGCCGAATTTATTATCAATAAGACATAATTTACCGTTTTTTAATTGGATTCCTAGTTTCCGAGTTATGTATAAGCCTGTAAAAAAAGGATACCTCTCAATAACACACAAAGGATTTTCTGGACCGAAAAATTAACAAAAATGGTAATTTTTATTATTTTGATCAAAAATATAATTTATCACAAAAATTTTAAGCCCTTGCAGACTACAATCGGATGAAAAAATAAGGCTCTATTGTAGGTTTAGTGAATGATCAGATGAAATTTTGATTCTGTTAATTTGCAAAGCGGTAGTTTAGTAGGGTCATTCACTAAATCTAGCATAGAACTGTCATTTTGCATGCGATTATGGTCTGCAACATCACGAAATTTTTGTAATTAAATATGCTATTGATAAAAATAATAAAACTTGATTTTTTGTAACTTTTCGGTCTCGAAAAATCCTTTGTATGTTATCGAAAGATGTCCTTACTTTAAACGCATATAACTCGGAAGCTGGGAATTCAATTGAAAAACGGTAAATTATTTCTTGTTGATAATAAATTCGGCTGTCTGAATCCATTGACAAAAATTAATTTTACTTGTTGTTGTTTTTGTTCTATAGCTTTAAGTAGATGTCAAAACAGTGATTTTTTCACTTTTGAGCAAGGATAACTCAGGATTCTGATGGTGTAGAAAAATTTTTGTATTAAAAACATAATTAATAGCCTTCAACTTAACATCTGTATACTCAAACTTTATATCAAAATATGTTTTTTGCAGACTGATAAAAAGTGCCACGTTTGTGACATTTTTGATGCGCCACGTTTGTGACATTTTTGTAGTTTATTGCACATTGTCAAGCACGCTTCTGAGTTCAAGATTTTTCCGAAAGAATTTGGGGTCATGTATGCAAATCCTACAAAAAATTGTTTCATGCATAAAATAAAATGTACTACCTGGGAGTGCCGAGTACCACGTTTGTGACCATAATTTTCAAAAAAAACTGTTTTTGTTTATAAACTGCCCTATAAAACGCAAACAGATTTATTTTTTGACGCGTCTGGACATGATGACCTTTGGTTGATAGATAGTGATCAGAATTAATGCATATGTATCGCAATCTATTGACTGAAACAGTAGTACCATGCACTAGTAGCATAATGCTTTCAAGAATTTTTTTTTTCCAATACTAGGGGACAGTTTTCAATTCGAAATTGTGCCCTCTAAAAATAATTTAAAACTGCAGATGAGCTCAGAATATTGTAGCCTTAAGTATTTACTTTATATGTGTAGTAACTTGTTTTCTGTTCCATTTCCGTTTTTTGGTCGTTTTTCATCGTTTTGTGTATAAAAAGTAGGGGTAGGACATGCCACGTTTGTGACATTTGGGTTATATTTGCAAACTTTCACAGTAGACCAATATTTATTTGGTGGTAAAATTGATTCGCTCTATTAGAAAAACATAGTTTCTAACTTATAGTGTCATTTTCTTTGAAAAAAAGCCTACTGTATAGGTGAAATCGCCTGAGGACACAAGAAGTACAGTTATCTGAGAATCACCCATATATATATGAAAAAAAAAATAACAATAAATAAAGAACATAATAATATAAAATTTACTTAATTAATTAACCCTCGAAACATGTGCCACTCACTATTCACTGCTCAGGATTTATCGGATCTCTAATGATTTAGCATAATTATAAAGTTTATTTTTAAAGAAGTTATTATCACAGTTTTTAATACTTTCAGGTAATTCATTATAGGATTTCAATCCTTTGTAAGACAGACTATTTTTTTCAGCCTCTGATAAAGAGGCAACTTACCTGGAAAGTTTTGCGGGATTTGTGCAAGTGAGTTATTTTATAGATTTCGATGTGCTCTTCAGAATTTCCACTTCGCTACCTCGAGTCGTGTTCGCTCGCGCCGCCATATTGGAAAAATTGCGTGCAAAATCAGTTTTTTACAAATATCTCTTTAACGGTTACATTTAGAGAAAAATATTGTGGCGCAATATTGTAGCTTATATTTGTATTTCCTATAAAAATGACCCCTCAATGGGTTTCGTACGACTTATAACTCAGGAGATATCCTAATTCAAAATTTGGAAAAAATTAGTAAATTGTGCATGCTGCTTATGAGTAGGCACAGTGATGCGTTCAGTTTAAAATTACAAAAAATTATCCAGCATTTCGTAGAACGAAATGTACTAGTAGGGAGCATAGTACAATGTTCAATTTTGAATGATTTGCAAGTCGCGATATCTCATGAAGGGTACGTCTGACGAAAAAACAGTTCGGAGAGACCCTTATAGGGAATTGAACGTTCTTTAAAATGCATGAACAACTTTTTTTTTTAGGACGAACCATTTTGGATCTATTTTGAAAAAACGCTTTTGTCTAGATTTTAGGTTTGTTGAAAAAATATATCCTGAACTATAGGTCATGTGAACAAAAAAATCATATGTAACTTGTAGTGGAAGTAATTCCCTATAATTAGATGTTTTTACTTTGAACGTGTGCCTCACAGTTCATGAGTTATCGTAATTTTAAACTGAACACATCACTGTGCCTACTCATAAGCAGCATGCACAATATACTCATTTTTGAATTAGGATATCTCCTGAGTTATAAGTCGTGCGAAAACAATTAAATGTAACCGTTAAAGAGATATTTGTAAAAAACTGATTTCGCACGCAATTTTTCCAATATGGAGGCCCGAGCGAACACGACTCGATGTAGCAAAGTTGAAATTCTGAAAGAGCACATCGAAATCTATAAAATAACTCACTTGCAAAAATCCCGCAAAACTTTCCAGGTAAAACTACCAAATTACTGTACTAAAATAAGAATGAATAAAATTGATGAAGTTATGTATAACGCAATTTAGGTCAAACCATTAAAATATATTTTGGTTTTCTGTTTAAAAATGTAATATTCAAATTAGACCCCTGCTTTTAAGACGTTGCTATTGTTATATGATGTTAATAATGTATAATAATGTTATTTAGAAATATAGATGACCGATTTTGCCCGTTTTTTTTTTTTAATTAATTTTTTGTCAGGTTACTTTTCTTCCGTAATTTCGATTTATTCGAAATCTGGTTGCAAAAGACAAAAAAGAAAACGAAGAAGCAGTTTTTCAATTTTTTATTAGAAAATACTGAAGATACTACTAATCCAAGTAACTTGGGTAAAAGTGCGCATAATTTTTGCATTAGGTTTTACAAAAAATAGAGATATTTGTGGTTAATATACAAAAAATTAGTACTTTTTTTACTTTTGAGGTTAATTGTAGACTGCTCGAAATTTTTTTTTATTTTTTTTTTGCATAATTCATTACTGAGTACCATTTTTTACCTTCAAAATGAACTCTTAAAATGTTTCATACAATACTTTCTTCAAAAGTTATTAAAGATTCAAGATGATATCATGCAATCAAAAGTCGTGTCGTTTTACCCGTTTTATGGGATTTCAAGATGACATCTTAAATCAGCTATAACTTTTAAAGGAATTAATGTATGGCATCTTTTAAGAGCTCATTTTGAAGAAACAGAATAGAACTAGGAGATACATTTGGAAAAAAAAAATTACAAAAACTTTTTGCACTTTGCATCTAACCTCAAATATAGCCAAAATGGCCATTTTTCATGAGTTTGACCTCAAAAATCTTCAAATCCTGAGGTGGTGGTTCAATTCTGACCGTGGATTCGGATTTTACGCATAAAGTTACTTCGAAAATGCTTGTTGGCATGTGCTATTAATTTATAAAATTTATTACGTACCATTTGTGACCCGGTAGTACAAGGGCTAAGATTTTTTTCAGAATTGTTCTTTTAGTCTAAAGTCAACATAAAAACTTAATTTGAAATCGGTCACCATGATAATATGGACGTTATGAATTTCGTTCGATGAAATGCGACGACGTTTTGTGCGAAAAATCGTTATATCTCAATAATGTAGCAGTATGCTATAATAGCTGCAGTATGCCATACCTGTCAAGTGAAACACCCAGTATGTAAATATTTACATACTGGGTGTTATATAACAATTGTAATCTTCGTATGTGTAAATGTGCTGCGCACTTTCAAAAGATTGGTAGATAATAAGCTTGAATTAAGATTGGATAAGTGTAAGTTTTTGCAGAAAAGTGTTAGGTATTTAGGCCATAACATATCTGGTGAAGAATAAAAGCGGATGAAAAAGGACTTTTGGCAATAAAAAACTTTCCGATACCGAATAAAGTGCATTCAGTGCAAAGCTTTTTAGGTTTGTGTTCATATTTCAGAAGGTTTGTTAAAGATTTTTCTCTTATTGCGAAACCGTTATATGATTTAACAAGAAAAGATCGCAAGTTCAATTTTGGCGAATTGGAATTGAAATCCTTTGATATTCTTAAACAGAAATTGTTAGAATCCCCCATAACTGCTCTTTATGATCATAGGGACATTACAGAATTGCATTGTGATGCAAGTTCGTTTGGTTTTGGCGCTATTTTGTTGCAAAAGAAGGAAGATGGCAAAATGCATCCAATTTTCTACTTTTCGAAGCGTATAACGGAAACTGAGTCAAAATATCATAGTTTTGAGCTCGAAACATTGGCGATAATTTATGCTTATTTGTTAGAAACTCAAAGCGATGAGGATTAAAGAGATCATAAAGATATTCGGGAAAAAGCCGAATGTAGACAAAAAAGATTACAAGAATATAATAAAGAATGTGTAGACAAAAAGAGACAAAAACCTAAGGAATATAGTGAAGGAGATTATGTAGTGATAAAAAATTTTGATTCCCATACAGGCGTGTCCAAAAAACTTATTCCAAAGTTTAAAGGTCCGTATCGAGTTAGTAAAGTACTGAGAAATGACCGTTATTTATTGGAGGACGTTGAAGGGTTTCAACGTGCGGCCATGGCTTGGTAATCAACAGGGTGCAAATAATAATCACCCCTATTCCCAATTGTCGTTTCTATTTCGTTTCTGAGGCGTTTTAGTTTTTATCGTCGTCCCGTTTCTAAATTTGGAGTCTGGAAATAAATTGGATCGATGAAGAGTGTTTATAGAGAAGTTAGAAAAACGAAACAATCACACTTATCATCGTTTTCCTGACCCCTCGATTACCATCCCTTGTCGTTCCAATATATTTCAATATTTTTCAATATATAGGAACGACGAGGATATTTTATCGAGAGGTTAAGAAACCGAAGCAATCAAACACATGCTGAGTGTTCCTAACCCCTTTATTAACACTCCCCACAGATCCAATACATTTGCAGATTCTAAATTTAGAAACGGGACGACAATAAAAACTAAAACGCCTCAGAAACGAAATAGAAACGACAATTGGGAATAGGGGTGAATAGCTCCTGAGATCAGGAGATCTCATGGTCAGGATGGCCGAATTGTAGCAGTATGCTACATATAATAGCTGCAGTATGCCATACCTGCCAAGAGAAATACCCAGTATGTAAATATAACAATTGTAATCTTCGTATTTGTAAACAGTTCGTATCAAATATGCGTAAATGTGCTGCGCACTTCTTTCTCGTTCGGTTATGAACGTATTCGATATATTTGTCGTTTGCTTTGTGTTTGTATGTATACTTTCGTTGTATGTATGTATCTTAATTTTAAGTATTGTATGTTGTATATATTTTTGTCGCACTCAGCTGCAAACGTTTTGTACGTATAGCTTTGTAAATTTGTGTATATATCTGTTGTTTCTTTCAATTTCATTTGTATAAAACTTACAACTTAAAGCTCTATTTATTTTGAAAAGCTTTATTTTGTTCTGTATATATCTGTTGTCTCTTTCTAGTCTTTTGTGTATAAGCGAACCTGTTTGAACATTTTTAAAATAAAAATCAGTTGTTGTATAACCAGCGAGGAAATAAGTTGTTTTCATTTAGTGCGCCTACAATAACTAATAAACCTCTACTCTAATTTTAGCTTAATATGCAACAGAATTGAATAGAGAATTTATGTTAAAAATTAAGAAAAAGTAAACGTAATAACATTAAAAAAACCGAATTGCATTAGTTGACTAACATTAATTTTTAAGTGTAAACATTTTTTTTTACATATATAAAAAATTCAATTAGATATCTAAATTTATTATTACAAAAAAAAACTATTTTTGCCGACCATGAAAATGCAAAAAATCATAACTTTGTTAATTTTAACCAAAATTAAAAAAATACGTACTCGATAATTTTGTATAAAATAAATTTTTAAAGAGTAAATCTCACGAATAATATCCCATATACTTACATAGTAAGAAGATATCAAAAAATATTATCATTTTCAATTGTCACTACCTTATTAGACAAGCAGATATACCAGTATCTTACTTGGCTAAAATACTTACATAGTTCTTCCCGGTCTAAATTTTTTGACCCTCCGCCAAATAGTCCTTTAAGAAAGCTTTCCTTAGGTTGCTCTGGCATCACATGAGGGATAAAAAGTTCGGCCATCATTTCAGTTAAAAATTGACTATTAAAGAAATGAGGAAAATATTATATGTGGGTTATTCTTGTTATTCGTAATATTATTAAGTTTTTGGATTACAATTCCTTACAGGCTATAAACAAATTATTTAAAAGTTATAGTCCGGGGGACGGCAATACTAAAAGTGTCGTCATCGCGGATTCTAAAATTTTTAATGAAAAATGGTAGTTTACACTAAGACGAATAAGAAAAGCTTGGTCGGCGTTTTTTTAATTTGCCGAAAGTATTTTCAAATGATTTTTGAATTATTAAATTTCATAACCATTCATAAAAAAACCGGCCGACCAAAGCCCTTCCGTTTGTAATGAAGAGAAGAATCAGAAGGTGGTGCCGATCAATAATATATATACTTTTTTATACCTGCCACGCCTTCTTCTCTGCATTACAAATGGTAGGGCTTTGGTCGACCGGTTTTTTTCACTAAAATATCGCATTTTCCACGATAAGGCAACCAAAATATGTAGATATAAATACTAGGGATAGTATATGCAAGCGTCTTACCACCCATATAAGGAAAAGTTTCAAGATGCTATACTGAAAGAGGTTTTTGAGATAGGAATAGTAAATTCAAGCTCTGAGTCAAAACTAGATTAACCCTTTGACGACCATAGGGACATATGTGTCCCAAGCCAAAAATTAAGAATATTTGAGTTATTAAGGAACCAATGTCATTCATTTTGATATTTATCAGTTTGTAGGAGAAAAATTAACTTTATTATTTTTTTGGAAAAACCATAACGACCATACGGACACATATGTCCCAGAAAATTCCAGAAAAACTGTAAAAAATTTTTTTCTATTTTATTTGAAAATATTTTTTTTAGACGCCCAATATACCATTCTAAATAACTAAAATGGTTGTATATGCCCCCACTTGCTTATGGTCCTGAAAGGGTTAAGATGGACTCGTGTCATTAATATAGTATGTAGGAGGAACGAGGGCCGATATGAAACATCTCCATTCGTTGTGATCCCTTGCGATTCTTGGATTTCCGTTTCCAGCGACCTTTTCCAGTTGGTTTAGGGTCTACCACGTTTTCCACTGCCTTGTGGATTCCACTTAAGAGCCTGGCGACAAACTTTGCTGTGTGGTTTCCGATGAAAGTGACCAATTCATCCCCATTTGCGCAGCTTGACCTCGTTTGCTATAGCCCTCTGATTGCATTTTTGATGTAGCTCGACATTTGATATAGTGCGGGGCCACCAAATCTTTAGTATACGCCTTAAGCATTTGTTGACGAATACTTGCAGCATAACAAAACCGATTTCACATTCGAATCAAAAATGCGCACTCTCGTTTTAATGGATATAACGGATGAAGACCATATTTTGTTCAGTTGAGCAAACGCGCCTTTTGCTTTTGCTATTCTTGAGTTGATATCCTCTTTTTCTCCACCATCCATGGAGATAATGCTGCCTAAGTACGTGAAGCTATCGACGTTTTCGATGTCATCACTCCCAGCTCTAAACTTGATGTCATTCCTGTTTCCGTTTAACTTCATGCTTTAAGTCTTGGATACGTTGATTTTTTGGCCGGCCTTTTGTGATTCCAAGACAAGGCCTTCAATTTTGCTTTGCATATCTGAATGTTTGGACGATAAGAGGCAGATGTCGTCAGCGTAGTCGAGATCTTCCAGATGTTCGGTAAAGTTTCATTGGATACCCCTTTTGGCCTTATTTAGAGCTTTATCTAGGATATCATCAAGAACGATAAGGAAGAGTGATGGTGATAGTAGACACCCCTGCCGTACGCCTGAGTTAGGTTTGAATGTCGGTGACAACAACCCGTTGTGTAACACACTGCATTTAAAGCCTTCATATTGTGCACTTACTAAGTTTATGGCCTTTGCGGCAACACATCTTCGTTGCATGAAACCCAGATGTTTTCTCGGGAGAAACTGTCGACGGCAGTGCTGTTTGACAATTATTCTGAGGGTGTTGATTTGATCCACGCATGATCGGTTTCGCTGGAATCCTGCTTGCTGCTTTCGAATGGCCGAATCAAGTTTTTCGATAACCCTGTTCAGAAGCACTTTCGTCAATACTTTTGATGGTACTGAGAGCAAGGTAATACCTCATAGTTTCGGCACTCATTAATAGTACAATTAATAAAAGTTAATACAGAAATTAATGTTCAACTCAGGTTTATTTATTAACTAGCATTTCGCGGTGTACGTTGCTACACCTTCTTTGGTACAAAGGGACCCTTGGGTGAAAACAATTTTTTTCCACTAAAATATCGTAAAAACCCAGTGTGCCAGACGGTTCATATCTTCGCTTTTTTACCCGTTACGGATCCGTTACTGATCCGTTTGCGGGAGAAATTCCAAAAAAAAAAACGATTCGCTTTTTTTTTGGGAATCTCTCCCGCCAACGGATCAGTAACGGATCCGTAACGGATAAAAAAGCGGAAATTTGAACCGTCTGGCACACTGGGAAGTCATAAAAAGCGAAAAAACGAAAAAAAAAAAATTTAATTTAGGTTCTGATATCCTAGGGGGACCCTTAAGTACCCGTACCCGAAATCCTATATAGAATAATTTTCGCGGTGATTGGTCCAGCCGTTTGGGAGTCTATAAGGAACATACATACATTAATAGATAATAATGATCCAAACCATTTACATCAAAATTATAATGGCATTGCTCCTCAATTTGCCACGCCTTCTTCTTTGCATTGCAAACGGAAGGGCTAAGTAAATATGCCCTGAGTATAAAAACTGGTATGCCCGATACTTCCAGCAGTTTCTAAGCCCGCATACCAAGATATTTTTGAATTTGACATTGAAACACGTAAATTGAAAAAAAAAAAAAAAAAAAAAAAAATAGCAAATTTCCGTGATAACAAAGAAATTGAAACCCACTGTTAAAATAGATAATTTTCGGCCAAAAAAATTTGGTCTGTCGGATTTTTTCTGAATGGTTATGAAATTTAGCATCGATTAATAAAAGATTGATCAAAATATGTTATGACGGTAAAACATTCCGAAAATTTAATAATTCAAAAATCATTTAAAGCTTTTCTTATTCGTCTTAGTGGGAACTACCATTTTATATTAAAAATTTCACTTTTAGAATTGCCGGCTCCTCGTCTATTATGTTAAGCTAATTGAACGATCCAAAAATTTCAACTTAAATTCAAATAAATTATTTCGCAAAGTTTTAACACACCATTATTTTTTTAATGCTTGAATTCATTTATTGAATCTTCTCATCTTAGGAGACTAACAATAAGTTATTTACGAACATTATTATACATAATTAATCTCATATATAATTTAGTGTTCAATGTGTCTCCAGAGTTAATAGGGACTTGTACATCCTAGGAGTTCGGTAAGCGCGAAGAAGAACGCAGTTGTTGTACGTTCAGTCTTTTCACAAACATGCCGCCCGCGTAGCAGGATATTTGAATGAAAAGAACTCCATACAAATTTGCGCCAGTAGTTCCGGCTGCATGTGTAGCAGGAACCAGAAATATAAGAAAGAGTATACGCCAGATACCGGCTGCATAGAGAAACAATGCGCCAGATACCGGCTGCATAAAAAATTTAGAATTCAGTCAGTATTAATGAATAATCAATATTATATCATGCACGCACAGTTCCCTAATTTGCAAGAACAAAATTAATTGCCCAATAACTTACGAATAATGAGGGCCTGCAACGCTGATGCTTTAAAAACATTAATTTCAAAACTTTTTAAAAGAAATGAGCAAGTAGTTAATGCGCAAACTGCTAAAATAAATTACATATCGTCGGCCTAGTTCTAAAACGAGGCACATTGGCGACATTTCTCAAAAGTCGTTGCGAAAATCCATTTTGGTGTGGTAAAAATTCGCAAATATAATAATGCAAT
Source organism: Calliopum simillimum (assembly GCA_951812925.1). Classification (NCBI taxonomy): domain Eukaryota; kingdom Metazoa; phylum Arthropoda; class Insecta; order Diptera; family Lauxaniidae; genus Calliopum; species Calliopum simillimum. Next base: position 79,643,989 of record OX638372.1, on the reverse strand, counting down.
TCGATAAACAAGTGCTTAATACTCTAGAATAAAAAATTTTAACTCATTAGTATGGCTCGCTTTGTAGGGCTGATCAAATTCTATGGGTTTTTCTAGTCGGAAAAAAATAAATATTAGTGTTTTTAAGCCTTTTTATAAAGTAATACAAAAAGAACCAATAAAATCACTCAAAAGGATGGAGATGCCATTCAAACAACGACACAGTCCTTCTACTTGGACTTAACCAATCTCTGCAACAAGATCAGATTCTAACATTCCTATTGTTTGATTAACGGATGGTAGAAGTGGCGTATCGACCATATTTGCGGTGCATAAAGTAAGCCATACAGGTGTGACGAATTTCGATGTTTTTTGGTTGGGAATTTCGAGCTATTTTCAACAGTAACTTCGAGCTGTCTGGGAAATTTTCCATTTTCCGGAAAAGTGGAAAAATTGTTCTGCATGGCTTAGTTTATTTTTTCAGCCAGACGAACCCGCGGGAAGAGTTAGCGATGAAATCTTTTAACGCAGCTTCGAGCTTATTTTGAGCTAAAAGCATTTTCCGGAAAACTTCAAATTTTCCCGGAAAATCCCAAAAAACTTTTTATGGCTAACTTTATTTATTTTAGCCAGATGAATCCGCGGGAAGAGTGAGCGATGAAATCTTTTAACGCAGAAATTTCGAGCTAGTTTCGAGCAGACCTTGAATGTAGTGTTTTCCGGAAAACCTTAAATTTCCCCGGAAAATCCCAAAAAAATGTTTAACGGCTTGTTTTTTTTTTGTCAGCCAGACGAACCCATGCGAATATTTGACGATGACATCATTTGACACACGACTTTCAAGCTAGTTTCGAGCTCATCAAAAACGAATCCGGTGATGGATTTTTAGAAGTTTTAAACCCTGAGCTGCGGCCGCAGGTCGCCCACTTACCCTTACTCTTTTGTAAAATTACTGTGGCTAGCAAACTAGGTGTTGGATAAATTATAGCCTGATCCGCGGCTGAAGGCTGCCGCGAAGCCCGTATTGGATTTTTGGGAGTTTTGAATCCTGAGCTGCGGCTGTTTTCAATAACAAAATAAGGCGTTTGGAAATATCGTTATTTGGAAAGGTGCTTGAATCGTCTTGATTATTGTTATGCGTGTTAAGCTGAAGCTAAAACTCGATTTGCGGAACACAGAGGGTGTGCGATCGCCGCCATCTTGAAAAGAAGGGTGTAATGTTCTTTCTTCATTTACATGGAAGCCGTTCATTTTTTTCGGTAAAACACTTTGACACTTTTGTGTTGACAAAAAATAGATCTTCATTTTTTATACTGAACTTTTTACTCTAACTTTATTATTTTTCAAGTTATTAACGTAAAACTGAAAAAGGGGTTGTTTTTGTTCAACCTTGAATTGCCATCAAAGTGTTGATTTTACGGAAAACTGCTTTTATGCTTTTTTGTAGAGCAGTTTCAGACGAACAAATTGACATATATTTTGGTAAGGGTAGAGCGTTCATATCCATTTTTGAGTGGAGTCTTTTTTTGCTTAACCGACCAAGGCTCGACTTGACATCTCTGATTTGTATGAAAATTGATGAAATGTTGGTAATTGACACACATATAACTGTGGTAAAATGATTTTCCAAAATTCCGAAAATTTCCAAGATGGCGCCCACACGAAGTTCGATACAACCTTTGGATACTCACACATTTGAAAATTCATAGCTCCTCGGTTTTTTATTCGATTTTGATGAAATTTTACAGGGTTTCTGTAGAAAAGTATGTGCTTTTGAAAAAAAAAAAACTAGTAAGGGTGTAAAATTTGTCCTGGCCAAACATTAAATACCCTACACTGCAGTATTTTTAAAATTTTGCTCATATGGGAGGTGCTACGCTCTCTTGTCCGAGTTTACCCAGTTTTTGTCCAGAGCTTGGATTTATAGTTTTTAGTTTCTGAGTGAAAAACGTTTTCAGTATAGCGTTTTGAAGCTTTTGCTTATATAGGAGGTGCCACGCCCTCTTGTCCGTCTAGTTTTAGCTTAGAGCGTGCATTTATAGTCTTTAGTATTTGAGTGAAGTTTGGTTGGATTATTTCAAAAAACTCTTTCAGTATAGCATTTTAAAACTTTTGCTTATATGGGAGGTGCCATGCACCCAATTTTTGTTGAGAGCTCTCATTTATAATACTTAAGTGTCTGAGTCGAATTTGGTTCGAATATCTCAAAAAACGCTTTCAGTATAGCGTTTTGAAGCTTTTGCTTATATGGGAGGTGCCCCGCCCTCTTTTCCGAATTCATTCAGTTTTTTCTCAGAGCTTGCGCTTACAATTCTTAGTATTTATGCGTATTTTGGCTGTATTGTCGTAAAAAATACTCCTAAAATTGCATTTCGAATATAATTTTTGTATGGGCGGTAGGCGTGTTGGTTGACCGATTTCGCTCATTTTCAATCCCCCGAGCTATCTTTGATGACGGAGGCAGTGTACCAAATTTCATTGAATTATCTTGCTCAGTTTTCCCAAAAAGTGTGTTTCAACACACAGCCAGCCAGCCAGCCACCCAGCCAGACAGACGGACATGGCTATATCGACTCAGGAGGTGACGCTGATCAAGAATATATATACTTTTCTATACCTGCCACGCCTCCTTCTCTGCGTTACAAACGGAAGGACAAAGTGAATATACCCTGGGTGTAGGGTATAATAACACTAAAAAAAAAATTAATTTTTGGTGGATAAAAACCTTTCCATTTTAGGGCTTGGTGCACCCTTTCTATTTTTTTTTAAATATTTTTACTTAAAATTAAATTTTATAACAATTATTCTCCGATCCTCAAATTTGTGGTATGTTTTACGGTTATAAAGTTATGAGTTTTTGAAGTTGTTTAATGTTGTGTTTATCATGGGTCGTTGAAGCGCTACTATATAGGGTTGCCACCGTCCAGACGGAATTTTTTAATGGGTTAAAATGTTCCACAAAAAACTTCTATACAAAATTTCACTAGGGTTCAATGAAAAAAACTCCGTCCGGACGGTGTGTTTTTCCATGTAAATGAAGAAAGAACATTACACCCTTCTTTTCAAGATGGCGGCGATCGCACACTCCCTTGTGACCCGTAAATCGAGTTTATGCTTCAGCTTAACACGCTTAACAATAACCCAGACGATTCAAGCACCTTTCCAAAAATCGCCAGATGCTAATTTTTTTGTGCTATTTTGCTTGTACTATTATTAAACATAAACACTAAATTTTTGGTTTTTATACCCTACACCCAGGGTATATTCACTATGTCCTTCCGCTTGTAACGCAGAGAAGGAGGGCGTATCAGATATAGAAAAGTATATATATTCTTGATCAGCGTCTCCTCCTGAGTCGATATAGCCATGCCCGTCTGTCCGGCTGGCTGGGTGGAAATAAATTTTTTGGGGAAACTAAGCAAGATAACACAATAAAATTTGGTACACTGCCTCCGTCATCAAAGTTAGCTTGTGGGATTGAAAATGAGCGAAATCGCTCCACGGCAACGCCTACCGCCCATAAAAAAAAAATATATTCAAAATGCAACTTTTAGGAGTATTTTTCACGACAATGCAACCAAAATACACATGAATACTACGAATTGTAAGCGCAAGCTCTGAGCAAAAACTGGGCAAATCCGAACAGGAGGGCGTGGCATTCCCTTATAAGCAAAAGCTTCAAAACGCTAAACTGAAAGCGTTTTTCAAGATAATCAAACTGAATTTTACCCAGACACTTAAAATTATAAATGCAAGCTCTGAGCAAAAACTGGGTGTTTCGAAAGTTTCGAAATGTTGTACTGAAAGAGTTTTTTGAGATAATCCATTTAAATTTCACTCAAACACTTAGAACTATAAATGCAAGCTCTGCGCAAAAACTGGGTGAACTCGGACAAGATGGCGTGGGCATTAAATGTTTGGTCAGGCCATAGGTTACACCCTTACTAGTTTTAATTTTCTACGGTCAAAGCTCAATACGGAAATTAAATTATACATAAGACCGATTATAACAAGTGATTTTAAATAATTTACATAAATAAACAAATACACTTCAATTGCATATTTTAAGCTTTCCAAATAACCGGACAAACTGTTTCTAATGTTATTAAACAGTTTCAGGAGAATTTGACCATCGATAGGAAACCTGGTTCAGGAAGAAAACAAGGACCACATGATATTGGGAAAGCCAAGAAAATTTAAAGCATATTGAAAAGATCTCCAAGCACATCTGCTAGAAAAGCTGTCCGGTTAGAACAGTGATCTGACTATTTGGTGCGAAAACTTAAAGCCAATGCAGGTTTGAAAACATACAAAGTCCAAAAAGTTCCAGACAGGAATGCTGCAAAAAATTTAGACGCCAAAAGTAGGGCTCAGGGCTCAGAAATTAAAATCGAATTTTATACAATACAAAAATATTCATGTTGTCTAATGAACGACGAAACGTATGTACTGGCAGATTTTATACAGCTTCCAGGTCAAAATTTTTATGTTCCTGATGCTCGAGGAAATGTCAAAGAACAATTTAGAATCCAAAAGCAGACAAAATTTCCTAAAAAATTCCTGGCATGGCAAGCTATATGCAGTTGCGGCAAAAGAAGCAAGTCATTTGTTACAGTGGGCTCTATAAATACCGAAATATACATCAAAGAATGTTTGAAAAAAAGACTTCTTCCTTTTATAAGAGAGCACAATGTGTCCACATATTTTTGGCCCGATTTGGCATCATGTCACTACGGCAGCAAAGCTCTGGAGTGTGGTACCAAAGTAATAACATAGTTTTTGTACCAAGAGAGGCCAATCTTCCAAATTGTCCGGAGCTAAGGCCAGTGGAGAGATATTGGGCTCTTGTGAAAAGAAACTTAGAGCACAAAAAAGGTGTCCCAAAATATCGAAGATTTTAAAAGGAGATGGGCAAACTGTTCCAAAAAGGTGTCTGAAACAACTATCAAATCTCTAATGGAAGGCTTACCAAAAAAGGTCCACGAGTTCATAAATAGTGGTTAGAACTATAAAAGTTATATTTTTCTGTAATTTGTAAAATATTATCAATTTAATAAAAAAAAAAAAAATCAAAACTCTAAGATCAACCTTTTAAAAATTATTGAATTTTACATATGCTAAGATTTTTACGATCTCACTCCTTATTGTTATTATTATTATGATTTACATGGTTTATGTATTTATTTACAACCAGTATTTGTTTAATCAATTGTTTTTTTCTAAATGGATTTTTTTGAGTTATAATTTTTGTTCATGGTAAATTTTTTATTTTTATTGAAAAAAGTGTAAGTTTTGGTTACATAATAAATGGTTCTTTCATAATTTATTACCTATATAAAATGTATTCGCTTTTATTTTTGATGGTCCAAGATACACTTGCATGATGTACCTTGGACTTTGCATGGTGTACCTTAGACCGTTTGAGACTGGCACGGAAAAGGTAATATTTCTATTCAATGGTAAGACTTCGAAATATCATTGTCACGTCATCTGATGCTGCAAGCATTGTAGAAATATATCTTAATCAAAAAACTAAAGAAACTTTTTTGGAAAATCCAGCACATTGATAAAACGGAAAAGCGGACCTAGTTACACACATCTCCCTTATGTAAATAAAGAGAAATTTGAACTTGTGTTTAAAGTAATTCAATCATTTCAATTCTAAAAAAGAGGTTACCACACCTTAAAGTTGAAAAAAAGTGACAAGTGCGTATAAACTTTATGAATTTTTAATTCTTTCAAGCAACACAAAGTTCTAAAATTCGGCAAGTATCTCATCTGAAAGTGTATTAAATTTTGCATCTGAAAAACATCAAGTTCAGCAAAGTTTCAATCTGAATTGGATTGCTTTTGCTGTGATGTTGTTTTTGGCGCATTATTGAGTGATTAAAATACCAACAAACAAAACCTGAGCCATCTGTCAACTTTGTTGCTGTTTTTTCTTTCTCATTACCAAAGATTTATCTTGTCGTACTGTACCTACTTGAATAAATTATTGAGGCCTATAAGTATACCTCAAAAAACTTTTCAACTCATACGAAGTACATTCTGTTACAAAAGTTGAGTGTAAAATAATGCTTATAAATTTACAAGAGCATGCCTATGAGTGTTCACAGCTCGCCCCCACCGGTTCACAAAACAAACCAAACCGGTTTTACAAGCACAGTAAGTACTGCGACTCCAGCACGCTCTCCCGCGCAGATTCAAAAAAATGCTTTAAAGCAAAATAACACTAGCACATCTGCAATAAAAAATTTTTCACTTAACTTAAATAATTTAACCTCAACGCAAAATTCCTCACCTTCTGCGCAAACGCAAACGAATTCCGAAATATCATGGAGCAAACAATGCTCATCGCCTAATCTCAATATGCCGCTGTCTTCTGATAGCAACATTATTAATAGATTTTGCAAAATGTTACCAATGCTGCAAATGTAAACAATTCTACAACAATGCAAACAAATGCTAATAATGGTGCTATTCCAAAAACAACAACCACAGAAGTAAACAAAAAAGTTCAAACTGGCATTGATCGATACATGACCATGAATTCAAAAAGAAAGCTTAGCCCACAAAAACATGGCTTAGGCAATTCCAAAAAAAATAAAACCAACAAAACAGAAACAATAACAAATGTTTTGTCTGGCAATCGATTTGCTGCATTAGGTGAGTTTAGCGATACAAGCGATAAAAATCCTACTCCACCACTTAAAAACTTTAAACCACCCCCAATTTACTTGCGTGAACGCAGTTCGAATTCTCTATGTAGTGTTATTATTAACTCAGCTTATTGGGAACGATAACTTTTTTATAGCCCCCCTAACAAGAGGGAATCTTCATGAAACGAAGATTCAAGTAAAAACTGAGCATCATTTTCGTACTGCCGCTAAAAACTTTAATGACAACAAAAACTCCTACTACACATACCAGCTGAAAAGCAGCAAAGGTATTTCTGTTGTCATTAAGGGCATCGAATCGTCAGTTGACCCGAAAGAAATTAAAGAAGCGTTGGAACAAAAAAATTTCGTTCCTAAATCTGTAATTAATATTGTAAACAAAAAAAAGGTTCCTCAACCAATGTTTAAGGTTGATCTTCACCCTGACTCTGCCAAATTAGAAAAGAGTGAGATTCATCCAATCTATAAACTGGAATACTTACATCACCGCCGAGTAGTAGTAGAGGAACCCCATAAACGAAATGGCCCGGTACAGTGCACTAATTGCCAAGAGTATGGACATACAAAATCATATTATACCCTGTCTGTGTTGCATGTGGAGAGTTTCACCACATTTCTGAATGCAAAATTAAGTTGCAAAATGAAGCTAATTTAAAAAAGTGCGCTAATTGTCAAGGAGACCACACTGCAAATTACAGGGGCTGCCCTATTTATAGAGAGCTTAAAGCAAAAATTTCTGAGAAAAGACAAGTGAATCGTAATTTAAATCATAATGTATTTACTACACATAAATTTGTCCAACAACAAGGCAATCCAAATTCCATTGATCCTCTGTTTTATATTCAAGTGCATTAAAATCAAGCACAATAAATCCACAACAAAATAGTTTAGAAAGTCAAATTACAAACTTAACGCAAACATTGAATCAATTTATGATGTCAATGCAATCAACTCTTCAAGAGTTAGTTAAAACTCAAAACCAGCTCCTCCAAATTTTGATTGCTCAAAAATAAGTAAATTAAACATTTGTGCCTGGAATGCAAACGGTATCAACCAACACAAAAATGAAATTTCTCATTACCTGAATAAATAGGAAATTGATATTATGCTCGTTTCAGAGACACATCTGACTGATAAGTATAATTTCTATACACCTGGATATAAATTCCATAAAACCAATCATCCTGATGGCAAAGCACATGGAGGCACAGGAATTTTAATTCGTAATCGCCTTAAACATTTCTGTTTAGAATCTTTTTCAAAGAACTATCTTCAGGCTACCTCTATTTGCCTACAAAATCATTCTAAGAATTTAATAGTTTCGGCGGTTTATTGCCCACCTCGATTTGCAATTAGTGAGAATCAATTCAAAGATTTCTTTGACACTTTGGGAACCAGATTTTTAGCTGCTGGAGATTACAACTCTAAGCATACATATTGGGGTTCTCGTCTTGTAAATCCAAAAGGGAAACAATTATATAATATTCTTATAAATAATCACACTATCAATTTTGCTTCGCCTGGTCAACCTACATATTGGCCAGCCGACCGAAGCAAAATACCAGACCTCATTGACTTTACTATTACAAGAGGCATCGAGAGAACACTAATCACAGCCGAAACAAAATTAGCTCTCTCTTCTGACCATTCTCCAATCTTATTTTGCCTTTTAGAAAAACCATCGTATATAGAGACCTTTAAGAAGCTAACCTTATATAAGACCAACTGGCTTAGGTACAGGAAATATATAAGTTCTCACATTCACACGAGCTACTCGATAGAATGTGAGGAACATATAGATGATGCTGTTGCCATTTTTAATTCAATCCTCTGTTCAGCAGCGGAACACTCAACGCCTTATGAGGTTGTGAAAAATACAAAAACCACTTTTTCCACCAGCAGTGAAATTGAGTTTCTCGTGGCTGAGAAGCGAAAGTTAAGGCGCGAATGGCAGCCACATAGATCTCCCGCTTCTAAAGCAAACTTAAAAATGTCTACTTCTAAACTGAGGTCTGCGCTGAAAAAAATAAAGAAGATATAGAGCAGCAAAAATTTGTCTCGAAACTGGATCATAATAAGAACGGCAAACAGTCCTTGTGGAAAGCTAGCAAAAGTATTAAAACTCCGATGGAGAGTGAGCTGCCGATAAGAGCCAACCTTGGGAACTGGGCCCGAAGCGATGAAGAAAAAGCTGATGCTTTTGCAAATCACTTAAGCACAGTTTTTCAACCCAATCCTCCTATTCAAGGCTTTATTCCTCCTAATATGCCATTAAACAGCGATGTTATGCAATTGAACTTTCATATTAGCAACGTAAAGGGTGTAGTTGAAGAGATGTGTCCCATAAAAGCTCCTGGATGCGATTATATAACTCCCAAAATGATAAAAGAACTGCCAAATTCAGCTTTTGTCTTTTTAACTAGACTTTTTAATGCTATAATTCAGTATGGGTATTATCCAACCGAGTGGAAAATCTCATTAATAACCATGATTCCAAAACCTGGAAAAGATCGCACATTGCCTTCTTCATATAGACCCATCGGTCCTTTACCATGCATATCCAAACTATTTGAAAAACTAATTTTATCAAAAATAATACCTGAAAAAAATAAAGAAGATATAGAGCAGCAAAAATTTGTCTCGAAACTGGATCATAATAAGAACGACAAACAGTCCTTGTGGAAAGCTAGCAAAAGTATTAAAACTCCGATGGAGAGTGAGCTGCCGATAAGAGCCAACCTTGGGAACTGGGCCCGAAGCGATGAAGAAAAAGCTGATGCTTTTGCAAATCACTTAAGCACAGTTTTTCAACCCAATCCTCCTATTCAAGGCTTTATTCCTCCTAATATGCCATTAAACAGCGTGTTATGCAATTGAACTTTCATATTAGCAACGTAAAGGGTGTAGTTGAAGAGATGTGTCCCATAAAAGCTCCTGGATGCGATTATATAACTCCCAAAATGATAAAAGAACTGCCAAATTCAGCTTTTGTCTTTTTAACTAGACTTTTTAATGCTATAATTCAGTATGGGTATTATCCAACCGAGTGGAAAATCTCATTAATAACCATGATTCCAAAACCTGGAAAAGATCGCACATTGCCTTCTTCATATAGACCCATCAGTCCTTTACCATGCATATCCAAACTATTTGAAAAACTAATTTTATCAAAAATAATACCTTATGCAACCGAAAAAAATTTATTTCCGATCCATCAATTCGGAAATAAGGAAGGCTTTCGAACAAAGTGAATACTGTACAGCAGTTTTTCTCGACGTAGCTCAAGCGTTTGATAAAGTATGGCATGAAGGCCTTAGCGATTAAATTAAACACGTACTGCCTTTTAACGTCCACAAAACATTTATTTCTTATCTGGAAAGCAGGCAGTTTAGAATTAGATATAATAATTTTATTTCATCACCTTTAAAAATTAATGCAGGTGTCCCTCAAGGAAGCGTGCTGGGTCCTTTTCTGTACTTACTGTATACCTCTGATTTACCTATTATCGCTGGCACAACCATATCTACGCAGATGATACTGCAGTTTTAAGTTGTAGTCGTTGTCCTCTAGAAGCGGCACGAAAACTTCAGCTTCATTTAAACTCTATCGAAAAGTGGTTGCTGCTATGGCGCATAAAAGTAAATGAACAAAAATGCAAGCAGGTTACTTTTACCCTTAGGCGAGGTAATTGCCCTGCTATCACATTAAATAACACTTCAATCCCTCAATCTGAAAACGTCACTTACCAAGGTATTCATTTAGACAGACGGCTAACGTGGCGAAAGCATATTGAAGCCAAAAAAACTCATGTTAAACTAAAAGCCTCCAGTCTACATTGGCTCATAAATAGTCAGTCTCGTCTGAAACTTGAATATAAAATCATTTTATATAAATCCATCATTAAGCCAATTTGGTTATATGGTATACAGTTATGGGGTAACGCCAGCTCCTCGAACATTGAACTAATACAACGGACTCAGTCAAAAATTCTAAGAATCATGACAGGTGCTCTATGGTATATACGGAATGAAAACATTCATCGGGACCTTTGCATCCCCTTGGTCAAAGACGAAATCAACAAATACAAGCCAAGTTACGTTGCAAGATTGCTGTATCATCCTAATCCATTGGCACGGAGGTTAAAAAATTTAGAAAATTTTTCCAGACTAAAAAGAAAGGATCGTCCTGCTATGAATATCGTTAGCAATTAGCTATGTTAAGCTGCCTGAATTCTAAATTTTGTATGCAGCCGGCGGTATCTGGCGCGTACTTTTTTCTATGCAGCCGGTATCTGGCGCGTACTCTTTCTTATATTTCTTGTTCCTGCTACACATGCAGCCGGAACTACTGGCGCAAATTTGAATGGAGTTCTTTTCATTCAAACATCCTGCTAGGCGGGCAGCATGTTTGTGAGAAGACTGAACGTACAACAACTGCGTTCTTCTGCGCGTTTACCGAACTCCTAGAATGTACAAGTCCCTATTAACTCAGGAGACACATTGAACACTAAATTATATATAATATTAATTATGTATAATAAAGTTATTTAGGATTAAGATTTTTTAAACTAGTCTCCTAAGATGAGAGATTCAATAAATGAATTCAAGTATTACAAAAAAAAAAAAAAAAAAATTTCAATTCTGTAAGTCTAAATGTTTATAAAAGTAGAAACTTCAACTCATAACTTAATTTATTTTTTTCCGCTATTTAGCAGTGTACGTGAAGATCTGTAGGCGTATTTGTGCATAACAGTGTACGCAAAAGTCAACTAAAATAACTTTTGCACTGGTATATACATTAGAGCGGATCAAATTGTTCGAAACTAAATTTTTTGACCTGGTAACATCCAGTTTCGGATTCTGCGTCAAATTTTAAGTTAAAAATGATCTTGGTTTTTTTGGAAAGGTGTTGCTGCGTTTTAACAACTTATGGCAAATTTTTTGAAAAACGTCATTGGGTTCAAAAGTTATGACCTTCTGAATGAAGATATATGAAAAATGTATACTAAGTAAATGTATTGGAAATCACATATTCTTCGAAAAAAAAAATTTTAGCTTTCAAATTTTTGTATAGTGCATAAAAATACCTTTCTAACGAGGGTCTACTCATCAAGATACGGCTAGCCATTCCAAAGCTATGACACTTTTGAATAAAGTCTTTTTAGAACTTCATACAAAGTGTATTAAAAATCACTTCTTCTTCGAAAAAAAAAAAAAATGTAACTTTAAAATTTTTTTATAACGCATAAAAATACATTTTCAACGCAGGTCTGCTTTTCAAGATACGGCTAACCATTCTAAAGTTATGATCTTTTGAATAAAAGCAGATTCTGAATTTAGTGTATGAACAAACGAAATATTTGTTCTGTTAATTTAGAAGCCAGTAATTTAGTAGTTTATACACTAAATCCGGAATAGAGTGGTCATTTTTCATCCAATCTTTTACCGCAATGGCTCAAAATTTTTGTAATAAAAACCGTTATTGATTAAAATAATAAAATTATAACTTTCTAAATTTTTCAGTCCCGAAATGGGTTTTGTATAATATTGAGAGATATCCTTTCATTAAAGGCTTATAACTTGGAGAGAAGGGATTATAATACTGATTTTCGGTGGTGGTTTTAGCTATCCGTATCCATTGACAAAAAATAATTTTTTATATGCTGTTTTACTTATATACATAGCTTTAAGTAGATCTCGAAAAAGTGATTTTTTTACTTTTAAGAGGGAATAACTCATGATCCTGACATGATACAAAAAAACCAAGCTCAGAGTCGTAATAAGGAGATCCCATTCTACCATATATATATAAAAACCGTGGACGGAAAACTATGGTTGGACTGAACAGGGGTTAAAATGATATCAAAAAAAAGATATCAAAATGATATACAATTATTGTACATTTCTGATACAAAATTGACATAACCAATTTTGGGTTTGATAAATAAACCGACGCAGATAATGGCGAAATTTTGCAATATTGTGGTTGATCGTCGGCAACAAGATTTTAGAAATCGCCCTTATGCAGCAAATGAATGAAGTGACGGTTTTTTTGAACTCAATTGGCTGCGCGTCCGCTTCCATAATTTTTGTTTTCCCAACCACAGGCTGCATGCAGCAACTGAATGGAGTGTCGGTTTTTTTGTACTCAATTATATTTGTGTGCTTTGCACTAATTTCATTAGAAAATTAATTTCTTCTTCACTAAAATTGGCTGCGCGTTCGTCTTCTATAGTTATCTTTTCATAAAATTCACAAACGAAAACGTAAAATTTGACATATCAGCAGCTGATAAACTTTTGATATCATTTTGATATACATTTCTGATACAAAATTGACATGTTTTTCAATGATATCAAAAATATATCAAAATGAAATACAAAAAAAGGATATCAGCGGCTGATAAATTTTTGATATCATTTTGATACACATTTCTGATACAAAATTGACATGTTTTTCAATGATATCAAAAATATATCAAAATGATATACAAAAAATGGAAATCAGCGACTGATAAATTTTTGATATCATTTTGATGTACATTTCTGATACAAAATTGACATGTTTTTCAATGATATCAAAAATATATCAAAATGATATACAAAAAATGGATATCAGCGGCTGACACATTTTTGATATCATTTTGATATACATTTCTGATACAATGACAAGAACTTGATCGGGTGTTACTTTGGGAAAACCTATATGCTCAGTTTTCGGTTCTCATATATTTCGTTGGTCCAGTTTTTTTATCGTCTAACCCCCGTCCAGTCCAACCATGCTTTTCCGTCCTCGGTCTTTATAGCCGTTTATGGTAGATTGGGATCTCCTTATTACGACTCTGAGCTTGACTTTTTTGTATCATGTCAGGATCCTGGGTTATTCCCTCCCAAAAGTGAAGAAATCACTTATTTCGAGATCTACTTAAAGCTATATAAGTAAAAGATCATATAAAAAATTATTTTTTTGTCAATGGATACGGATAGCTAAAACTACCACCAAAAATCAGTATTATAATCATTTTTAAATTTAGTCCCTTCTCTCCAAGTTATAAGCCATTAATGAAAGGATATCTCTCTATATTATACAAAACCCATTTCCGGATTGAAAAATTTAGAAAGTTAAAATTTTATTATTTTAATTAATAACGTATTTTATTACAAAAATTTTGAGCCATTGCGGTAAAAGATTGGATGAAAAATTACCACTCTATTCCGGATTTAGTGAATAAACTACTAAATTACTGGCTTCTAAATTAACAGAACAAATATTTCGTTTGTTCATACACTAAAGTCAGAATCTGCTTTCATTCAAAAGATCATAACTTTAGAATGGTTAGCCGTATCTTAAAAAGCAGACCTGCGTTGAAAAAGTATTTTTATGCGTTATAAAAAAATTTTAAAGTTACAATTTTTTTTTTTTTTCGAAGAAGAAGTGATTTTTAATACATTTAGTATACATTTTTCATATATGTTCATTTAGAAGGTCATAACTTTTGAACCCGATGACATTTTTCAAAAAATTGATAAGTTGATAAAACGCAGCAACACCTTTCCAAAAAAGCCAAAATCATTGTTCGGAAGATCTAAATTTTCAAAGACAATCTCGCAATAGAAAAAAATACTCAAAGCTTCAAACGATTTTAAGGCGCCTCGAAATTAACCGCACATACGTAAGCTGCTATATATATTTCTGGCCTAGGCAACACAAATGTCAATAGCTAAAATCTGGCAACACCAAAATAAAGTTTGACATTTTTTAGCATAAACGTACTCAGAACGTTTTGACGTACGACCATCATTTGTGTTGTTTACAGTGAGTTAAGAAAATCAATTTTTCCATTGACAACAGATTTACAAAAAAAAAAAATGTCTTGGCGTTTTGACCAGACTATGTGTTTCCTAGGGACTTCGACGTCTTGAATCCGAATCCGGGGTCCGTTTTTTTCCAGAACGTCTGAGAAAAAAAGATTTCAAGGTCATATTGAGGTCAAAATAAGGTTCATGTGGCGTTTAGTGATAAATTCGCTAAAATTCTGAAACTCATTTTTTATCATTGAATTCTTAGCCCTTAAAAAGAATATGTGATCAAAAAAGGTATCTCGGACCTAGTTTCGGAGATATATTTATCGGAAGATCCGGATATATCTTCTATGAAAACCGCTATAAGTTGGGAACCCCTGGATGGATTTAAAAAATATTGGTGTCATATGAAAAGTATCTTGACAACCTATGAAAATGTTATATATTTCCAATTGGATTCATAGTTTTGGAGATACGACCTTTTTTGAAATTTTTCAATTACAAGAACAAAAACATCAACATCAACAACAACAACAACAACAACAACAACAACAACAACAACAACAACACAACAACAACAACAACAACAACAACAACAACAACAACAAAATACCTTTAATACGTCACCAATATTTTTCAAATCCATTTAGTGGTTCCCAACTTATAGCGGTTTTCATAGAAGATATATCGGAATCTTCCGATGGCTATATCTCCGAAACTAAGTCCGAGAGACCCTTTTTGATAACATATTCTTTTTAAGGAGTAAGAATTCAATGATACGAAATTAGTTTCAGAATTTTAGCGAATTTATCACTAAAGGACATATGACCATTTCTCAAACGTTCTGGAAAAAAACGGACCTCGGATTCGGATTCAGGACGTCGAATTCCCTAGGAAACACATAGTCTGGTCAAAACGCCATGACATTTTTTTTTTTGTAAATCTGTTATCAATGGAAAAATTGATTTTCTTAACTCACTGTAAACAACACAAATGATGGTCGTACGTCAAAACGTTCTGAGTACGTTTATGCTAAAAAATGTCAAACTTTATTTTGGTGTTGCCAGATTTTAGCTATTGACATTTGTGTTGCCTAGGCCAGAAATATATATAGCAGCCTACGTATGTGCGGTTAATTTCGAGGCGCCTTAAAATCGTTTGAAGCTTTGAGTATTTTTTTCTATTGCGAGATTGTCTTTGAAAATTTAGATCTTCCGAACAATGATTTTGGCTTTTTTTGGAAAGGTGTTGCTGCGTTTTATCAACTTATCAATTTTTTGAAAAATGTCATCGGTTCAAAAGTTATGACCTTCTGAATGAACATATATGAAAAATGTATACTAAATGTATTAAAAATCACTTCTTCTTCGAATTGATCTCTAATATACATACAAAAATATGGATGGGGGGTTGAGAGAGGTTTCGGTTACCGACACATGACATTAGGGGTGGTCTGGTCCATCGTCACATTTTGTGTCACATAGGGGGCGTAATTTATCGTCACGGGAGTTTATAGACAGCCCCTCAGATGCAAGGATCGTATAGTTTAATATGTCGATTAAGCACAAGAATGCGTTAAAAGTGGGAAACTTTGACCCCCCTAACATCCAGATGTAAACTTTCAAAACGCCGAAACACGCATATGTTTTTTGGCCCCCATTACCAAAATCCATTGTCAGAACATAGTTATTTTGGAAAAAATCTAAAATTGTTGTACAGTGTAAAACTAAAAATTTTATTTCAGAAGCCATTTTGAACTAGTCAGTGCTAAAATTCATCCCTCATGTTAGGCATGGTTACTGGAAATACATGAGAATGAATAAAAATAACGAGACTTCACCGCTCCTTTCATGGAGAACAGACGCCTTTTGTAGCCGCTATGGGTACAGATTCTACTGGTGTAGAGTTTTAATGGGAAATACGCTGACTAGGAAGCCGCCAACTTTGGGTCGGACATGCCTGGCCTAGTTCTCATCGTAACTGAAGTTATTAATTTATCCAGAGTACACTGTGCTCTAAGCTGTGTAGTTCAGCGAGGGAAATTGCTACTGGCAGTTTAAAAGTTAACTGCTATTCAATAGTTTACGCATAAGTTCACCTCCTGAAACAACTCCTTAAATATAAATATTTCATTAAAATATCTTCTGTTTTTATCTATCTGCTTAAAAGTATAACTTTATATTTTTATAATTTCAATAAAATTTACCAGAATTCTGTTGAAATAGAAAATTTTTGAATCTCGGTGGGTGATGCCAAATACAATCCGTGACCTTTGTGACTAAAGCAAAATATTTTGGAGATTCTGAAATTAAAATACATTCATTTTGTTATTATAGTACAATCATTTGGGAAAATAAAATGATGTTACCTGAAATGTTTTGTGGGATTTTTACAAATGAGTTATTTAATAGATTTCCATGTGCTCCTTCAGAATTTCAAATTTGCTACCTCGAGTCGTGTTCGCTCGCGCCGCCATATTGGAAAAATGGCGTCCAAAATCAGTTTTTTACAAATATCCCTTTAACGGTTACATTTAGAGAAAAATATTGTGGGGCAATATTGTAGCTTATAAAAATATTACATATATATAAAAATTACCTCTTAATTGTTTCCGTATGACCTATAACTCAGGAGATATCCTAATTCAAAATTTGAAAAAATTAGTAAATTGTGCATGCCGCTTATGAAATTACAATAACTCATGAACGGTGAGTCACACGTTGAAAGTAAAAACACCTATTTATAGGAAATTACTTATACTATAAGCTACATTTTTTTTTCACATAGTTTACGATATATTTTTTCAACAAACTTAAAATTTAGAAAAAAAAAAAACGTTTTTTCAAAATAGTTCCAAAACGGCTCGTCCTTGAAAAAAAATTATTCATGCATTTTGTAGAACGTTCAATTCCCTAAAAGGGTCTCTCCAAACAGTTTTTTCGTCAGACTTACCCTTCATGAGATATCGCGACTTGAAAATCATTCAAAATTGAACATAGTATGGAGCATAGTACAATGTTCAATTTTGAATGATTTTCAAAACGCGATATCTCATGAACGGTAAGTTGGAAGGAAAAAAAGTTCAGAGAGACCCTTATAAGGAATTGAACATTCTACAATACGCGATAAATTTTTTTTCTATTTAGAACGAACCATTTTGGAGATATTTTGAAAAAAACGGTTTTTTTTCTAAATTTTAGGTTTGTTGATAAAATATCTCGTGAACTATACGTTATTTGAAAAAAAAATAAATAAAATGTAGCTTATAGTGGAAGTAATTTCCTATAAAAATGTGTTTTTACTTTGAACGTATGACTCACCGTTCATGAGTTATTGTAATTTTAAGCACAACGCATCAATGTGCCTACTCATAAGCGGCATGCACAATTAACTAATTTTTTTTCAAATTTTGAATTAGGATATCTCCTGAGTTATAAGTCGGACGGAAACAATTAAGAGGTCATGAAAAATTTTATAAGCTAAAATATTGCGATATTTGTAAAAAACTGATTTTGGACGCCATTTTTCTAATATAGCGGCGTGAGCGAACACGACTCGAGGTAGCAAAAGTTCAAATTCTGAAAGTGCACATCGAAATCTATAAAATAACTCATTTGCAAAAATCCCGCAAAACTTTCCAGGTAAAACTACCAAATGAATGTACTATTATTAATTGGAAATTCAAAAGTTAATAAGAAAGTACATTCTAGGTATATTCATAGTATAAAGAAATGAACAAAAAAAGGTAATACTGAAAGAACTTGTCCTGAGTGTATAGTGGAGTCAATAAAGCCTTTTAGATGGAAGTCCTCAAGAACAGCTCCGATTTTGACGATTTTTTTTTTTAAATTTTGTTTTTTTTTTTTTTTTTTAAAATCAGAAACATTTTGGAGCGCGGTTGGAATTACATAATTTTAAACGATTTTTAAAAAACTGTTTTCATAAAAAAAAATTGGAAAAAAAATACAGCAAAAAAAATCAAAATAGTCATTTTATATGATTTGACAATTCTAAATCCGATTATGGCATTGGAATTGCAGTATCTTATATGGTTTCTGAGATACCTTCTCTTTTTATAGGGTCTAAAATTGTGTATATAAAAACTGTTGTCATGTTTTTCTCAAGAACGGTTTAAGCGATTTTAGTGAAACTTTGGAAAATAATGCGCATTAGAATATACTAAGGAATGAGATAAACTTTGACTTAGTATATACTTATGAAGAGGCGTGGCACCGCCCCAAACTTTCAATTTGATTTCATCATATCTTTTGAACCGAATAAAATTTTTTGATGAAAATTAGTACACAGCTACTGACTATCAATGCCTTATAATGGGCAAAAACTTAGCGAAATCGAAATCTGTATTCGAGTAATATTAAAAATTGAGCGAAATCAAAATGTATTCGAGTAATATTAAAATCAAAATATCAACATTTTCAGTGGATAAAAAGTGGGCGTGGCACTTTTCCGATTTCACTAAATTTTTGTCCATTATAAGGCATTGATAGTAAGTCACAGTGGGCTCCTACGTGTTTTGAGTTTGACTTTGTTGACGACAAAATCGGGGTATGGGGATGTGTTCGCACACATTTCAGGATTATAAAACTGCTTCAAGTAAAATCGGAGCTGATCGGTTTCGAAAGTTACAACCAATTACATGTTTTTTCCTTTACACTTTACAGTAAATTATAATCAAGTTCCCTATGCAGGAAAAACTGATAAGCAACACCTTACATTTTCCTCTCCTCAACATTTGTTTCTAAAATGTCCGTCCCTTATCTCAACCTCCTAGGGGGCTCTCATACAAATTTACTTGAAAATGTAAATGTAATGCTTTTTTGAAATGATCATAGCTTTGTAATGGCAAATAAAACGAGCTCATTTTATAATTCATTGTGAAGACTAAGGATAGTAGCAAATAACGCAATTAATATAAAATAGCATAACAATTTCATTCGTCCTATATTTAACTCCAAATATAGCCAAAAACCGATTTTTAGCCCTTTTTCAATTTTTAAGGTTAAGATATTTTGGAAAAAACAAAAGATATTGATGTAATTCAAATTGAGTTTTAAGGAAAAAGAATGAATCTTTCATCTTCTGTATCAAGTTTAATGACTTACAATTATCTAGTCTTATTATATAACATCAAAAATTACGAAAAATCGTCATTAGTTTTTTTTATATGTTAGGATATCTCAAAAACTATATGAGATAGAGCAATTCTGCTACCGGATTTAAATTCAAAATTGGCAAATCCATTACAAATGACAATTTTTGCTTTAATTTGTTGTTCTTTTTAAAGGTTTTGAGCCAAAATGCATTTTGTTACAAAATTGCAAAGAACTACCAATGGTTTGATTTCAGAACCCCGTTTTTTAGATTCCATTAGTGCTCACGAGTAATTTTACATGATTTCGTGTTGAATCCATGACATTTTGATTTAAACTTTTTTGTTACTGTACAGTAGAAAATAAAAAACCATGTAATTGGCTGTAACTTTCGAAACCGATCAGCTCCGATTTTACTTAAAGCAGTTTTATAACCCTGAAATGAGTACGAACACATCCCCATACCACGATTTTGTCGTCAATAAAGTCAAACTCAGAACTCGTAGGAGCCCACTGTGAAGTAGCTGTGTAATAATTTTTATCAAAAAATTTTATACGGTTCAAAAGATATGTATGACCAAATCAAATTGAAAGCTTGGGGCTGTGTCACGCTTCTTCATAAGTATATTCTAAGTCAAAGTTTATCTCATTCCTTAGTATATGCTAATGCGCATTATTTTCCAAAGTTTTACTAAAATCGCTTAAGCCGTTCTTGAGAAAAACATGACAACAGTTTTTATATACACAATTTAAGACCCTATTAAAAGAGAAGGTATCTCAGAAACCTTATAAGATACTGCAATTCCAATGCCAGATTCGGATTTAGAATTGCCAAGTACATATAAAATGACTGTTTTGATTTTTGTTTGTTGTATTTTTTTTAAAATTTTTTTTTTATGAAAACTTAAGTTTTTTAAAAATCGTTTAAAAAATTATATAATTCCGATCGCGCTCTAAAATGTTTCTGATTTTAAATATAAAAAAAGCAAAATTTAAAAAAAAAATCATCAAAATCGGAGCTGTGCTTGAGGCCTTCCTCATTTTGCCTGTTTTTTGGCTTCATTGACTCCACTAGTATTCCCATAGCAATAGAACAAACTGTTTGAATAATTGAAAAGCTGAGTTTATGAACATTATGGATGTTCTCATTTCTGAAGTTGTTTTGTTACTCGCTCCCATACTATTATAAGTTTACATTGGATCTAAAACCATAAAATTCGGAGTCGATCGGATAAGTCTAGATGGTGCCGGAAGGTCGTCGAATAATGAAAATTCAAGTAATAGGGTAAAAACAATTTTTATTCATTTTAATTATGATCAAGCATCTTAAAATTTAATTTTCCTTTATAGTTACTATTGCATCATTGCATATGGTCTAATTTTTTTTTAAAAGTACTTTAAATTAAAGCATAATTTATAAGCTTTAAAATGATGTATGACTCAAGATGGGATTCGGACGCTACATGGGAGTTATTGGGTTTTGTACGCCTGCGGCAGGCAAAAATCTTTTTTTACTCGAGAGGAAAGCATCTTACGTAAAAAAAGCACTAGGCAAAAAATGCTTAGAATCGTCTAAGGAATACGTGAATTTTTTTTTGGAATTTTTTAAAGCTTTTTTTTTTTGAATAATATTTGAAAAATTTTTTTTATTAAAAATTTTTGCAAAAATTATTGAAAGGAAAAAAAATTTTTATTTAACTTTGCAAAAAATTCCAAAAAAACCACATGGTCGATTCTAAGCATTTTTTGCCTAGTACATTTTTTACGTAAGATGTTTTTCTCTCGAGTAAAAAAATATTTTTGGCTGCCACGGGCGTTCAAAAGCCAAAAACTCCCATGTAGCGTCCGAATCCCATCTTGAGTCACACATCATTTTAAAGCTTATAAATTATCGTTTAATTTAAAGACTTTTAAAAAAAATTGAAGGGGGCTTTTTTTAAAAAAAATTCAGAAGTATTTTTAAGTGTAAAAAATTTTGGTGAAAAAAAATTTTTTTCACCAAGAAATATTTTTTTATAAAAAGAACACTTAAAAATAAATGGGACCATTAACTTAGATTTATCAATTTACAAACTTAAGTGTAAGCTATAAATTTTTGAAAAAACACCCTTTTCATGAAAATGACCAAAAACGTCAACTTCAATACCCTATATTTTAACAACAAATGGTACTTGGACCAAATCCTCCCAGATTGTTGTTCTTGCACTCCGGATCTACCATTTTGCCAAATTTGAGCGATATCGGAGAAAAAAAAAATTTTTTCTGGTACACTTGGCGTGGAGTCCTTCATATATATTCTTGATCAGCGTCACCTCCTGAGTCGATATAGCCATGTCCGTCTGTCTGGCTGGCTGGCTGGCTGTGTGTGGAAATACATTTTTTGGGAAAACTAAGGAAGATAATTCAATGAAATTTGGTACACAGCCTCCGTCGTCAAAGTTAGATCGGGGGATTGAAAATGAGCGAAATCGGTCAACGGACACGCCTACCGCCCATACAAAAAATATCTTCAAAATGCAAATTTTGGAGTATTTTTCACAACAATGCAACCAAAATACACATAAATACTACGAATTGTCAGCGCAAGCTCTGAGCAAAAAATGGTCGAATTCGGACAAGAGAGCGTGGCACCGCTCATATAAGCAAAAGCTTCAAAACGCTGTACTGAAAGCGTTTTTTGAGATAATCGAACTAAAGGGTGTTTTTTTTAGAGGTATAGAACTTCGAATTGAAATAAAACACAAGAAAATCGTTTTAATGTCCATCAATTTGGCTTTATTGGAAGGATAATTTTATGCCATTAATGTTTAAATATGATTTCGGGCATGTGGCCGCCGCGGCTGGATCGAATAAAGCCAATTCTACAGGTCCAATTTTCAACCATTTTTTCGAGCATATGGGGCCGTATGTCGGCAATAACGCCACGAATGTTGGCTTCCAAGTCCCCTAACGTTTCTGGTTTGTTGGCGTAGACGAGCGACTTCACATATCCCCAAAGAAAATAATCCAATGGTGCCAAATCACACGATCTTGGTGGCCAATTGACAGGTCCATTCCGCGAAATTATGCGCTCATCGAATGTTTCCTTCAATAAATCGATTGTGACGTGCGCTGTGTGGCATGTAGCGCCGTCTTGTTGGAACCACAACTCATCCACATTCATGCCATCCAATTCGGGAACAAAATAGTCGGTTATCATGGCTCTATAGCGGTCTCCATTAACGGTAACTGACTCTCCAGCATTATTTCGGAAGAAGTATGGCCCAATGACTCTACCAGCCCATAGAGCACACCAAACAGTCAGTTTTTGTGGATGTAATGGCGTCTCAAGGGTCTCATGTGGATTCTCTTCACTCCAAATGCGGCAATTTTGCTTGTTGACGTAGCCATTCAACCAAAAATGAGCCTCATCACTGAACAAAATTTTGCGATGAAAATCAGCATCGAGATCAATCTCATTTTCGGCCCATACACCAAAATCACGACGCATTGCATGGTCTCGCGGCTTTAATTCTTGCACAAGCTGGATCTTGTAAGGTCGCAAGCCAATTTCTTTGCGCAAAATCTTCCATAAAGTTGATGGACAAAGCTCCAATTGCTGTGCATGGTGGCGAATCGATTCATTCGGGTCCTCTTCAACATTTTGCTCTACAGCGGCAATTGTTTCTTCGGTGCGCACTGTTCGACGTCTCTGCGGATGCGTATTATCACATAGAGTAAACGTAGTGCGAAAACGATCCATGGTTAACCGAATTAATTGCTCTGATGGACGATTATGTCGACCATAAAATGGACGGAGCTTGCGGTAAACTTCGCGAACTGAACCATTATTTTCGTAATAAATTTGCACGATTTGCAAGCGTTGTTCTTTTGTCAACCTGTTCATGATGAAATGGCAAACCAAACTGAACATAAATGACATTAGAGTTGCCAGATTTGACCACAAAATGCCAGTTTTATCTCTATTCGAAAAACAAACCTCTAAAAAAAACACCCTTTAGATGTGACTCAGACACTAAAAACTATAAATGCAAGCTCTAAGCAAAAACTGGATAAAATCGGACAAGAGGGTGTGGCTCCTCCCATATAAGCAAAAGCTTCAAAACGCTTTTCTGGAAACATTTTTTCAGATAATCCAACCAAATTTCACTTAAATACTAAGAACTATAAATGCATACTCTAAGAAAAAACTGGGTGAGTTCGGAGGGCGTGGCACCTCCCATGCTAGCAAAATTTTCAAAATACTGCTGTGTAGGGTATTTATTGTTTGGCCAGGCCAAAGGTAACTAGTTTATTGTTCTTTTTAATTACAGCGCATCCAAAAACCCATACAAATACACACATTTTCGAATGTTTCGACCCATAAGAAGAGAAATAGGGAGATCTAGCGGAAAAATGGCTCTTTTTTATCGTCATATTCGGTTTCAGCGTCTTAAAATATATAGGGGTCTTGTAACGAACTCCGGTTACCCCCGGTTCTATAGCTGGGATATACTCAGCCAATCCAGGATACATTAGCAGGTAACTAGTATTTATGACGGATGGCATATCATTCATAAACAAAATAAATAATAATGGACCAATATGAATGCCCTGGGGAACTCCAGATGTAACGGGATATTCATTTGATTTTATTCCCTTAAATAAGACACACTGAGTTCTGTTACGTAAATACGAACGAATCCATTCAAGCAGAAGACTTGGAAAGCAATCAATGAGAGTTTTAAAAGCAACAAATCATGTTTAACAACATCGAAAGCTTTACTGAAATCGGTGTAAGTAAAAAACTCCATCAAATTTGTTACAGTTGATCTACCTTGCAAAAAGCCATGTTGGTGAGGAGAAATGTAAGGATTAGAACTATGAGCAATTTGCAAAGTTAAAATGTGCTCGAAAAGTTTAGGCAATGCGCTTAATTTAGCAATCCCCCTATAATTAGATATCATAGATCTGCTACCAGATTTATGCAAAGGAATTATAAAAGATACCTTCCACACTTTTTAAATATTTCATAGATTGGGAAAGCAATTTTTAAGAACACAAGATGGAATACCATCGGGTCCTGCAGCAAATTAAATTTTAATTTTGCTTAATTTGCTAAGGACAATGTCCTTATCAATATGTGGCATTCTTACCAGACCCGAAGGTACTGGAAAAGGATATTCATTACAATTATATGTATGTGGACGATGAGTAAGTAGATTGAAAAAATTTTGCAAAAAGATTACAAATATTAAAATCATCATCGGATTCCTCCTCATCGTATTTCATTTGCCGTTGGAAAGGCAGAAAGACTTAGGATCGGACTTCAAATTAAGTTTTACCTTTTGTAGGTATGATTGATAGACTGTATTGCATAATAATTGATACCTATTCCTTGCAGAACAATAATTGGTGTAGTCTGTAGATTTGGACGACATTTTGAACTTCCTGTAAAGTTTAGATTTTAAGTTTCTCAATTTACGTATTACATTAGTAAACCAGATTGGGCCAGAAGAAGCAGATTTAAAAAGTGTTGGTACAGAATGTTCAAAACAACCGATAACAGCATTATTAAAGGCTTAAAATACATCATTAAGACTTTTAGCCGTAATGATGGCTTCATCGAGATGAAGAACAGAGTTCCAATCAATTTCAGATAGCATCTCATTCAATAAAACATAAATAGTTTTCTTGAAGTAAAAAGATTTATCTCCTGTGAAACTGTCTTTAATGCTACTAGTAACATGTACTTCTAATACAATTTCCAGGGAAGGATGGTAGGAGTCTTCAGGCAACGCTAGAGGATCACAGCGTGAGATACGAATATCACAATCATCAAAAAAAATCAAATCTAACGTCCTAGACCTCAGATTCAGTACGTGATTTACTTGAAAAAGTCCCAAAGCAGATATAGAATTTAAAAAATCTGTTTCAAGCTGGTTGCCTGGCGATGGAAGCAACATTATAGGATCCAAAGTATTGGAACTCCAAGAGATGTCTGGTAAATTAAAATCACCTGTAACCATTAAGTGAGCGTCATCTTTTAACTTATAGCTTACAAGTTTTATTGCATTATAATGTTTAATGTAAACATCATAGCTGGAGTGAGGTGGAATATATGAACAGGTTATATATAAGCTTAAGAGTTGAAATTTAACAAAAACACAACAGAATTCAATGTCTAAGAACTCTTCCAAAACGATTTCTTGGGAGAATAAGTATGAGCAGACAGCGATTAAAACACCATTTCTATCTTTACGATATATTATGAAGTTGCTTGCAAAAACTTCAGTACTTAGCGTACTGGGTTTTAGCCATGTTTCAGAGAAACAGATAACATGGTTTTCAAATCCACTACTGTTAATGAAGATGTTATTAAGCTTAGTATTTAAGCCCCTAACATTCTGATAAAGTATATTCAACTCATTTAGTTTTTTGAAGCAGAATTTCGAGAAGGCAGAGAATTTGAGTATTATTAGACAAAGTAAGACTTTTTGAGCTTACACTTTGACGATTTGACTTGTGCCGAGGAACGAACTCATGAACTACCACATTTTTAGGCCAAAACGAGGGATCAATAAACTTCTCAAATACATTGGGAGGCAAAGTTAAGCGAAACGAGGAAGTGACTCTTTCATAAGAAAAGTTAAATTTGCATTTAAGACGGGACTCAAACTAACATATTAAACAACTTAGCGCATAGATTGGCCGTTCTAAAAATGAGTTATCACCGATTTTCGATGCTGAACTACCCATTTCTGCAAAATGCACTTTTTTACGCTGGCAGGTACAAGATCAAACTTAAAGTTGGCTGCATCTGGTAGCGAATACTACACAGAGAACATAGAAAAATAAATTCCCGTTAAATAATGCAAAACGCTGGCTCCGAAGGGAAAATAAGCATCTGCACGAAATAAGCTGTGACTTGAATTTCTCCTGCTCAATCGGTTTTTTCCGCCTTGAGCGTCTCGGAATCAAATTTTGTGGATTTTCTTTTACTTATTATGAACAATAGGCATGCCCGTCTAAGCCTGTATTCAAAATTTGAAGATATTTGTATTAGTTTTAAAGATACAGTGTTTTAAACTTAAAAAAATATTACTGCATGAAATAAGCTGTGAGCCACTGTATTTAGGCAGCATTATCTCCATGGATGGTGGAGCACAAATGGAGAGTTTGCTCAACTGAACAAAATATGGTCTTCTTCCGTTTTTTGACTCGTATGTGAAATCGGTTTTGTTATATATGGCTTGTTACTGAACAACTAATGAACAAGCTGCAAGTATTCGTCAACAAATGCTTAAGGCGTATACTAAAGGTTTGGTGGCCTCGCACTATATCAAATGCCGGCTATATCAAAAATGTAATCAGAGGGTTACAGCAAACGATGTCAAGCTGCGCAAGTGGAGATGGATTGGTCACACTCTCCGGAAACCACACAGCGAAGTTTGTCGCCAGGCTCTTGAGTGGAGTCCACAGGGTAGTAGAGGACGTGGTAGACCCAAAACCAACTGGGAAAGGTCGCTGGAAAAGGAAATACAAGAATCTGGAAAGTCGTGGCAAGAGATCAAAGTCATCGTAAGTCATCGCAACAAATGGAGATGTTTCATATTGGCCCTATGCTCCTCCTAAGAGTTGAAGGAAAATACATACATACAAATAGTTTAAGTAAAAAGGGCTATTTAGGTATGGCAGGTATGTATCGCCTCCTTCTCCGCGTTACAAACGGAAGGACAAAGTGAATGTAGGGCATAAAAATCCAGAAAAATATTTTCACGTGTACTTTGGACGATCGAACAGTTTATTATTTTTTCGATAAAAAATCAAAATGTTCTAACTTCACTAAACCTTAATAACTTTTTTAAGTACTTATTATCTGATTTTGCTAAACTTGGACTTAAAATGTTTGCATTAAATACACTAATGAATAAAAATTAAAAAAAGTGTATTTGTCGAAACTAAACTAAAAAAACCGTATTAAAATAAATAAATTTAGCATTAATATGAAAAGTTGTAAAAAATTACAACTAAGAAAATTTTAATTATTGGTGCATTTGTTGGCAGCGTTATGAAATTTTCTTTAAAAAAGTGTAAAAATAAGTTCGATTTAAAATGGGTTTCGCGAAATATATCTTCAAAATGGAGCCATAACCTCAAAAATTTCAATTTTCGATTATCTAAGGATAGCCCCTAGAAAAAAAAAAAAAAAAATGCGATTTTCGTACTCAGCGACCTCAAATTAGTTTAGTAAATATGATTTGCAAAATGTTACAAACAAAAATTAATTATTTGTAATGTAGTGTTATCTTGTGATTCTTAAAAATCTGGATTCTCTGGAGCAATATATTCGCTTAGTACGATTATAGTATGTAATTATATTTCAGCCACTGTCCGGCCAAACAATTTAAAATTTTGTTTTATAAGGTACTAAGCTTATATATTACATACTATGTTAAAATCATCCTCTTTAGTAACTTACTGATTCGTGTCTTCATTCACTATAATTTGTTGACCCCATATTGAAAGCATTGGATCCACAATCCCTTGTTTGCATTTTGTCTGAAAACTAAAAAGAACATAATTATTATTTGAACTAACAGCCATTCGATAACAATAAAAATAGGCGCAAAAAATATTAACAAAAAAATATGGAGTATTACATATGTAACTGTATAGCATTAGGCTATCCCCGATTTTTTCAAACTTTTTTTTCATATGAGTAGTACTAGTTACGACCTCAATGATTTTTTCGATTTTTACCATGCCGTTGGAAAAATTTTATTAAAAACTAAAAACCTCTAAAACATTATTGCTACAATCAAAATCAAGTATCATTTGGCTATGTCCATATTAAGGTGCAGCAAAATTCAAAAAAAATTAGTGCATCAAAAATGATCATAGATTAAGATCTTAAAACAAAAACTACATACTTAGTTTTGGTCAAAACCCCCGAAAAGATGGCCCGCCCGGGGCTTGAATGGAGGTCTTAACGACAAAAATCATTGTTTTTTCGCAGTTTTTTTATTTTATCTTAAAAACCACGTAGCCCAGGAAAATAAGACATTTTCTGCGAAAAAATTCCCAGTGGAAATTTTTCACCGGAATTGTCTTTATTTATGCATGATACATAAACTGTGAAAAGTCCATTGCAAAGTCATGTGCGCATAAAAAGTTATTAAGGGTCAAAGGTCGCTAAAATCAGTTTTTTGCAAATATCTCGCTAATGCTTACTTTTACAGAAAAATGTTGGTCTCCAATTTTGTAGCACAGAAAATTTCCTACAAAAGTACGTTAAAAGTATTTGCGTACGACTTCTAGTTTAGGAGATCACCCAATTTAAAAAGTTGTTAACAGTTATGATATGTCTTACTTTTCAAATTGCAATAACTCTTCAATGAGAAGTTGTAAAAACAAAATTAAAATGCCGTTTGAAAGATAATTTAATTTTCTATATACCGTAAGGTTAAGGTTTCGAAATTACTGGTTTTTTAAGGATATCTGCGAATTGGTAAGTACTACGATAAAAAGTAATGGGACCAAATTTGTAGAGAATTACAAGATCTACAAAAAATAAGCGATATGTGTACACATAGAAGTAACCGTATAGAAGATATTCAATAGAAACCGGTTTTTAAGCATTTTAAGGGTTTTTTGGAATATCTTCTAAACGGCTACTTCTATGTGTACTCTTATCGCTTATTTTTTGTAGATCTTGTAATTTTCTACAAATTTGGTCCAATTACTTTTCATCGTAGTACTTACCAATTCGCAGATATCCTTAAAAAACAGTAATTTCGAAACCTTAACGGTTATTCAAGAATATTTTTAAGGTCATGAGCCGTTCGAAAAAAAAAATTGTGTACGGTATATAGAAAATTAAATTATCTTTCAAACAGCATTTTAATTTTGTTTGTACAACTTCTCATTGAAGAGTTATTGCAATTTGAAAAGTAAGATGTTTTAATATGAACTCATGGTAGTATTTCATATCATAACTGTTAACAACTTTTTAAATTGGGTGATCTCCTAAACTAGAAGTCGTACGCAAATAATTTTAACGTACTTTTGTAGGAAATTTCCTGTGCTACAAAATTGGAGACCAACATTTTTCTATAAAAGTTAGCATTAGCGAGATATTTGCAAAAAACTGATTTTAGCGACCTTTGAGCCTTAATAACTTTTTATGCGCACACGACTTTGCAATGGACTTTTCAAAGTTTGTGTATCATGCATAAATAAAGACAATTCCGGTGAAAAATTTCCACTGGGAATTTTTTCGCACAGAAGCTCTTTTTTCGTCTTATTTTCCTGGGCTAACGAAGCTATTGGTAGTAATTCTTCCTAAATCTTTGAAAGGGATTAATTTTATACATTTTTTGTTTTTTTCTCAATGCTCTACAGTGAAGTTTGCCCTATGGAAGTCCCGTCCCGGAAGAAGTTAAAATTTTTTTATTCAAAAAACGGTTTTTTTCCTATAACTCAAGATACAAGAGACACACAAAAACTTTAGAGCTCAACAAATGTAGGAAATCTGCTTTCCTATAGTTTTGCTTTGAAATCTTGATTCCAAAAGTAAACGGTTTTCCGCTAGAGGCCGAAATCTGTTAAAAAAGCGACCTTTTATTGTTTGGTTTTAAAATATACGGAAAAATTTGATTAGAAACTAATAAAAAAACTAAAACCCTCTAAACATGGTCTTTAGAATGGAAATCGGATTGAAATTGCGTGAGATATTATAATTCTTATATACTTGGTATTTTTTGTAAAGTTCTAATTTTGGGTATTTTTGTTTCACAGTGTGTTTTGCATCCACAACTTAAGATTTTTTTATGATTATTACTTTACGTTAAAGGACGATAAACAGCGCAACTTTCAGGACCAAGATTGTCAAAATCGGTTTGTAGTTTCCTTGCGAATTTCAGACTGAGAGTTTGGATTTTTTTCCATTTTTGTAAAATACGGCTTTTTTTGAGTATGAGCGACTGTATACCCTAAATACCGTAAAAAATGTGTGCTATTATATCCCAAAAACTGTAGGAAATATATTTTGCTATATTTTGGTCCTTATAGTCATCTTTCCACAGCTAACAGTTTGTGCTCCAGAGGCCGATTTTTGTGATAAAAAAAATCGAATTTTTAGAAATTTTTATTTCGAAGTGACCTTTTGATGTTTTTGCTTGCAAATTTTCCCAAAATTTTTGTAAAAAATTTAAGATAAGTTTAAAAGCTTTCAAAACTAGTCCTTAGAATAGAAATCGGTCTGTGATACAAAAAAAATAACCAAAAATCATATCTGCACAATAAAAAAATACTCTTATGTCTCTCTCTCATAACTTTTATATCTTGCGTAAATTCCAACCGATTTCATTTTTAAAGACTACGTTTGAAAGCTTTTAACTTTTTCTTAAGTGCCCTTTTAAAATTTTTGGAAAATTTGCAAGCAAAAACATCAAAATGTCACTTCGAAATAAAAATTTCTAAAAATTCGATTTTTTTTATCACAAAAATCGGCCTCTAGAGCACAAACTGTTAGCTGTGGAAAGATGACTATCAGGACCAAAATATAGCAAAATATATTTCCTACAGTTTTTGGGATATAATAGTACACATTTTTTACGGTATTTAGGGTATACAGTCGCTCATACTCAAAAAAAGCCGTATTTTACAAAAATGGAAAAAAATCCAAACTCTCAGGCTGAAATTCGCAAGGAAACTACAAACCGATTTTGACAATCTTGGTCCTGAAAGTTGCGCTGTTTATCGTCCTTTAACGTAAAGTAATAATCATAAAAAAATCTTAAGTTGGGGATGCAAAACACACTGTGAAACAAAAATACCCAAAATTAGAACTTTACAAAAAATACCAAGTATGTAAGAATTTTAATATCTCACGCAATTTCAATCCGATTTCCATTCTAAAGACCATGTTTAGAGGGTTTTAGTTTTTTTATTAGTTTCTAATCAAATTTTTGGGTATATTTTAAAACCAAACAATAAAAGGTCGCTTTTCATGATACACAATTATTTTTAACCGATTTCGGCCTTTAGCGGAAAACCGTTTACTTTTGGAATCAAGATTTCAAAGCAAAACTATAGGAAAGCAGATTTCCTACATTTGTTGAGCTCTAAAGTTTTTGTGTGTCTCTTGTATCTTGAGTTATAGGAAAAAAACCGTTTTTTGAATCAAAAAATTTTAACTTCTTCCGGGACTTCCATAGGACAAACTTCACTGTAGAGCAATGAGAAAAAAACAAAAAATGTAGAAAATGAATCCCTTTCAAAGATTTAGGAAGAATTACTACCAATAGTTTCGTGGTTTTTGAGATAAAATAAAAAAAATGGGAAAAAACAATGACTTTTGTCGTTTAGACCTTCATTCAAGCCCCGGGCGGGCCATCTTTTCGGGGGTTTTGACCAAAATTAAGTAAGCAGTATTTGTAATAAGGCCTGCTACTAAGATAATCTTTGATGCAACCTATAATTTTCCCATTATTTCGAAAAAGTGCTGCACCCTAGTCCATATCAATTTTTTCGAAATTTGCAGTTGGGTTCTCAGATTTTAATAAAAATTCACAGAGCTGTTCTAAGTGCTTAAAATGGAGACCTCTCACTATAAGTTTTGCGAAAAAAAATGTTTTCCAAGCTATGTGCATGGAACTTTCAGAGTGTGCAAGTAGTGTTTTTGCGAAAAATCGATGGAATTTTGCCATTCTGTCAAAAATAAATTTTTTAATTTTTGTTTTCGGATTGTTGTATCATTTTAAACATTATTTTAATTTCCATTTTTAAATTTGGAAAATTTTGTAAATTTACAAAATGACGGACATTTTTTGAAAAATCTTAAAAGTTGATTATTTCGAAATAAAATTTTTTTTAAATTTTTTTTTTACAGAAAGGTGGATAAAAAACAAACATTTTGTAGAAGACTTGTTTTGTGTCACGTGACAATTTGTTTAACTTTATTTTTTGCTTTGATTTACACCCACTACGTGGCAGAAAAAAAAAAAAAAAATAAAATTCAAAGTAGAAGGATATAACTTCCACTGCTTAGAAAATACAACACGGTGTGCCTTAACCCGTTCTAAATCGGACGTCGTAGCACATCAAATTTTTTTCCAGATTCTGTTTACTTATCGTTCAAATGATGTATACAAAAATTTTCACTCGTGACTCCTCGACTAAATTTTGAGATAATCGCTTTTCCAATTGGGGCATTTTCCCATACAAAAAGAAAAAACAATTTTTTTTATCTACATTAAACAAAAATTAAAATAATCACAATCGATGTGTTTTGCGTTGCTAAGCACGAATCCATTCTCAGAATTGCTCTATCGTGTATAGTTTATGAGATATTGTAACCTAAAGACCAAAAAAAGTAGTTTTTTGCCATTTTTTGAAGCTATATAACTATGTAACATATCATTTATTCGTTAAATGTTGCTTAGATACTTAAAAGCCACAATCTTTTCCTTTAAAACCTAATTTAAATTATATTTATATCTTCATGCTTCTAAGAGATATCGTAGACCGAAATATTGTCAAAACGGGTTTTTTGCACTTTTGTGTCTTTTTAGGTTAGGATACCTTTGAGGAAAAAAAAGATATCAACATAATTTAAATTAGGTTTTAAAGGCAAAGGTTAGGACTTCCAAGTTGCTTACCAGATTAAACGAAATTAAAATTTCTTTCACATTTTAAACATGTTCAACGAACCGACCATTTCAACATTCAGCCGTATGCCATACACGTAACAACAACACTCGGGGCGTCGAACGATTTCGTTAAATCTGGAAAGCAACTTTAAAGTCCTAATCTTTGCCTTTAAAACCTAATTTAAATAATGTTGGTATCTTTTTTTTCCTAACCTAAAAAGACACAAAAGTGCAAAAAACCCGTTTTGACAATATTTCGGTCTACGATATCTCTTAGAAGCATGAAGATATAAATATAATTTAAATTAGGTTTTAAAGGAAAAGATTGGGGCTTTTAAGTATCTAAGCAACATTTGACGAATAAATGATATGTTACATAGCTATATAGCTTCAAAAAATGGCAAAAAACTACTTTTTTTGGTCTTTAGGTCACAATATCTCATAAACTATACACGATAGAGCAATTCTGAGATTGGATTCGTGCTTAGCAACGCAAAACACATCGATTGTGATTATTTTAATTTTTATTTAATGTAGTTAAAAATTTTTTTTTTTCTTTTTGTATGGGAAAATGCCCCAATTGGAAAAGCGATTATCTCAAAATTTAGTCGAGGAGTCACGAGTGAAAATTTTTTTATACATCATTTGAACGCTAAGTAAACAGAATCTGGAAAAAAATTTGATGTGCTACGACGTCCAATTTAGAACGGGTTAAGGCACACCGTGACAAGGTATACAAAAAAAAAAAAAAACAATATTTCCTATATGTATAATAAGAATAATAAGAAAAATCTTAAAAATCAATTTTCTGAAAAAAAATTTCTTTTTTCTTAAATTTTTACAGAAATCTATTGAAAGGATGAAAAACATTCGTTTTTCAAAAGATTAACGTAAAAAAAATAAATTTTTTGGAAAATTAATTTTTAAGATTTTTCAAACATGGCCGTCATTTCGTAAATATTGGTTTTTTTGTATACCTTGTATTTTCTAAGCAATGTAAGTTATATCCTTCTACTTTGAAATTTTTTTTTTTTTGGCCACCTAGTAGGGGTAAATCAAAGAACAAAACAAAGCTAAAAAATTTGTCACGTGACTTTAGAAAAAAAATTCCTGTGGCTCTCACAGCCACAACCATTAAAAAAATTTATTTCTGAAAAAACGGCGAGATCGATTTTTCGCTATATTTTAGTGCTACTTCGCTTACTTTTTCGTTAATTAAAAAATTTAAAAATATAGATCCCATCGTTTGCCCATTTCAAAAATTGTCAAATACATCAAAGTTCTTTCCAAATTTTTTTTTTAAAAATCGAAGATTGTAATCATTTAGTTTTGAAAGTTGAAAATTTAAAAAAAAAAAATCATTTAAAATTTTTTTTTTAATTTTTTTTAAATAAAACTTCTAAAACAACAATAACATGATTTAGCCGATTATTGCGAAGTTATGAGTATTTAAAAAAACTAATTAATGTAGTTTTTGCAACTTTTTCAGTTTTTAAAAAATGTATATCTCTGAAACGGTTTGTTGGAGAAAAAAATTAATGAGGGCCTGTGAAAATATTTTTCTCTCGGCAATGAGGAGAATTTTCAACATTTTTATCAAATTTTTGTAGGGGAGCCCCTATTAGTGGTGGAAAAAATGCGATGTATGTATGTTTAAGGGAAATTTTTTCGAAATGTTCATTATCTTCTCTTCTTATACGAGATAAAATTGTATGTACTTATGTACCTATGTACTTATGTATGTTTGTTTGGAACGGGCAAAACTTTTTCTCGAAAGCGAATACAGCGACTTTAATGAAACTTGAAACAGTGTTAGATATTAGCATACAATGAAGAATGAGCTAGGTTTTGTAAATGCTCACCAGGGGGCGTGGCACCGCCCTAAATTTTAAATTTGATTTGGTCATATCTCACAAACCATACAAGGTATTTGAATGAAATTTGATGGGCGGGTACTGCTTTATAATACCTTGTGACAGACAAAAAGGGGGCGGGATCGAAGAAGTGCCACGCCCACTTTTTAACGATTGAAAATTTTGATTCAATATTACTCGAAAACGACTCCAACGATTTTAATGAAAATTTAGGAGATTTTACCTCTGCAAACAAGAATTAACATGTGATATGCCATTATATTGAGAAAACTCGTTGAAGGGCGTGGCACCGCCCACAAAAATATAATACGGTATAAAAAGAAAACTAATAAAGTAATCATTATAAAATTAACTGTGGGGAGCATACTTGCTATAAGGCATCACTGATCTGAAAGCGGGCAAAATATCGCCGTTGCGCGTGGAACCTCCCAAACAAGCAAAATACGTTAAATGATATTTCTCGCAAATGTTACAAGGTATTTTAATGAAATTTGGTATGTAGGTACTGCTTAATCATATCTTGAAACAAACGAAAAGTGGGTGGGATCGAATAAGTGCCACGCCCACTTTTTAACCCTTGAAAATTTTGATTCAATATTACTCGAAAACGACTCCGACAATTTTAATGAAAATTTAGGATCTGTTACCTCTTCAAACAAGTATTAATATGTCATATGCCATTATATTGGGCAAACTCGCTAAAGGGCGTGGCACCGCCCACAAAAATATAATGCGCTATAGAAAGAAAACTACTAAAGCAATCTTTCTGAATTTAACTTTAGGGAGTTTACTTGCTATTAGGCACCTACGACCTGAAAGTATGCAAAATATCGAAAGTGCGCGTGGAACCTCCCATACAAGTAAAACACATTAAATGCTGTTTTTCGCAAATAATACAACATATTTTGATGAAATTTGGTATGCGAATCTGGATCAGGAGTATCTAAAGCATAACAAAAAGAAGGCTTTGTTTAATAATTGCCACGCCCACTTTTTTATCAAAATAAAAATTTTTGGTAATAACTCAGGCACAAAAAAAAAAAAAAAATGAAATGAACTGTTTAATCCTTATATGCAGTCTTATGTACTTTTTGACGCTAAATACGTCTTCATCAGCAGAACTGTCATTATACCTGCAGGATTTTGAAATATCCTTGCTTGAAGTTAAAGAAAACGCTGTGTTCAGTCTTACAGCGTAGCTACAAGAAAAGGTGAAATTCTTTTTTATTAATAGCATCGGATAGTTACACTCTTCCTTATCCAAATATCCTTTCAAATTTTTCCAATAGGATTCTTATTTTCCGAGTTATGATCCTTTGAAGATAAGATATTTCAGCCGCCATACAAAAGACAAAATATTTTGGGTGCGTGGCATATCCCATTTATTTATTTTAGGGCATTCTATTTCGCCAAAAAAAAATGTTAGTTTTTGATATTTTTCTATACCATTCGATGCTTTCCGAGTTTTTTCTTATTATTATTCTCATCGGTTTATTTATCATTTTGAAAGCATGACCGTAAGAAGTGAAAAGATACAAGTTTCATAACAAAAAATAGCTATGAATAAAAACATCGACTAAAATAATAAGATTAGATTGTTGACCGAGCAGGGATCGGTCTCCAGGTACTTTTCTTTATGGTGTGAAGTTCGATAAATTTGTTCACATATAGCTAATCTATATAAAGGATTTTTGCTACTCTATTCCATAAAGTGCAAAAGAACAAACTGCTATTCCCCATACCAAAAAATAGACTGAAAAGTTTTAACCACTGATGACATCTTGAATACCCAAAAATCATGTTAAAAGTAATTTGGGTACTTATTGGCCATATTTTTCATACAAAATATGTTTATAAACATTATATACAAATTAAACCATGGCGTAAGTCCAAACCCTGCCGGTATAGCCGTGTTATTAGATTTCATGATGTCATCTTAGAGCGGAAATAACTTTCCAAGGAAAAATCGTAGATGACCACTCAGGCTAGAGCAGTATGTTTTGCACTTTACGGAATGGAGCAAAACAAATCATTGCGTTTTGGAACTTAATTTGAAAAACAGCAAATCGCCGTTTTTTGTACATTTAGGTTATAATATCTCGTAATCCTGACGAGATAGAGGGATTCTGTGGCCAGTTTTTGATTCAACAAGACGAAATTTATTCAAGGCCCGATTGTTAGTTAAAAGGTTCGAGGACGACGGAGATTTTTGTTGGCTTCTTTTCAGGACATCATCCGAAGTCAATCCTGACAAGAATCCAAATCGGAACACGTGCCGATTTTGAAAACGGACAGTTTTTCTATTTTTAAACGAAAATTTTCAAATGTTTGCTCTAAATACCATTTATTTGTGCATATACCCCTATGTGAAAGCTCATTCAATTTTATGAATATTTGCCCAATAAACCATACCTCTGCGTTTAACTTTAGTTCGGCGCATTTTCGATCGAAAATTTTACCTTGCATTTAATATTTTTTTTATTTTCATACTAAATTTTGAGAATTCTTAAAGAGACAAAAGTAATGTCATAATGTGATTTGGCTGGTATTCTGTCAGTAATCCATAAAATTGGGTTCTCATTTTACGGACATTTTACTTGATAGTGTTTAATTGATGATATTTATTCCAAAAAATTATATCGGTCAAAAAACCAATTTATAATAAACGATTCATATTTTTGCATGGATTTTTGGTATACTGTTCTCTAAAATTGAAAAAAAAGCGCCTAATTTATTTCCTAAAACTGCCACTAGATGTCACCTTGGAAAAAAATGAGTGCCAGATTCGGCATCTTAGCATCCAAAAACGCTTGGGTTGGTGTTTTGATTGAGAAAATCCATGTAACAATACTCGTTTATTTTGAAATCGGTTATTCGACCGATATAATGTTTTTAAATAAATATCAATTCCACGCTATCAAGTAAGCTTTTCGTAAAAACAGAACCCAATTTTATTGATTACTGACAGAATACCAGCCAAAGCATATTATGACATTACTTTTGTCTCTACAAGAATATTGAAAATTAGCATATAAAAAAAAAATTTAAGTTTCTTTGATCTAGTTATCTTTGAAAAATATGTCAGTTATTTTTAATGACAAACATGTTGATTTGTTATGAGTTTGATCAAAATGAGTGAAGAAAAAGAAGTTTGTCTTAAAATTATTAAAGATTTTCAAAAAAATCCAAATTGGCCTTACAAAAAATTGGCCAAAGAATTGAAGGTCTGCCGTCAAACTGTTCCTAATGTTATTAAACAGTTTCAGGAGAATTTGACCATCGATAGGAACCCTGGTTCAGGAAGAAAACAAGGACCACATGATATTGGGAAAGCCAAGAAAATTTAAAGAATATTGAAAAGATCTCCAAGCACATCTGCTAGAAAAGCTGCCCGGTTAGCCCAGTACTCTGACTATTTGGTACGAAAAGTTAAAGCCAATGCAGGTTTGAAAACATACAAAGTCCAAAAAGTTCCAGACAGGTATGCTGCGAAAAATCTAAACGCCAAAAGTAGGTCTCGGAAATTAAAATCGAATTTTATACAAAAATATTCATATTGTATAATGGACGACGAAACGTATGTACTGGCAGATTTTACGCAGCTTCCGGGTCAAAATTTTTATGTTGCTGATGCTCGAGGAAATGTCGAAGAACAATTTAGAATCCAAAACCAGACCAAATTTCCTAAAAAATTCCTGGTATGGCAAGCTATATGCAGTTGCGGCAAAAGAAGCAAGTCATTTGTTACAGTGGGCTCTATAAATACCAAAATATACATTAAAGAATGTTTCAAAAAAAGACTTCATCCTTTTATAAGAGAGCACAATGTGTCCACATATTTTTGGCCCGATTTGGCATCATGTCACTACGGCAACAAAGCTCTGGAGTGGTGCCAAAATAATAACATAGTTTTTGTACCAAGATAGGCCAATCCCCCAAATTGTCCGGAGCTAAGGCCAGTGTAGAGATATTGGGCTCTTGTGAAAATAAACTTTAAGAGCACAAAAAAGGTGTCCCAAAATATCGAAGATTTTAAAAGGAGATGGGCAAACTGTTCCAAAAAGGTGTATGAAACAACTATTAAATCTCTAATGCTTACCAAAAAAGGTCCACGAGTTCATAAATAGTGGTTAGAAGTATATAAGTTATATTTTCCTGTAATTTGTAAAATATTATCAATTAAATTGAATTTTACATATGTTAAGATTTTTTCGATCTCACTCCTTAGTTCCTTGCACAAATATTCATAGAATTGAATGAACTTTCATCCTTGGTTGGTGTTTTGTTTGAAAAAATTCATCTAAAAATATGAATAGTTTATTTTGAAGGTGGGTCATTATAATCGGCTATTTCTCCCGTATCGCTTTTTCAAATATGTATATACCATCAATTTCACACCATCAAGTGAACTTTTTATGTAAACAGATCACAATTTAATTAATTACTGACAGAATACCAGCCAAATCATATTATGACATTACTTTTGCCTCTATAAGAATTTTCAAAATTTAGTATGAAAATAAAAAAAATACTATCGCAAGGTAAAATTTTCGATTGAAATTGCGCCGAACTAAAGTTGAACGCAGAGGTATGGTTTCTTGGGCAAATATTCATAAAATTGAATGAACTTTTACATAGGGGTGTAGCCGAGGTCGATATATGCACAAATAAACTGTATTTAGTGCAAACATTTGAAAATATACGTTTAAAAATAAAAAAACTATCCATTTTCAAATTCGGTACGTGTTCCGATTCGTTGAAACAAAAATTTGATACTTGCGTCACAAAAACTTTATAAATATTTACAAAAATTTATAAAGTTTTTTTTTTTTCAACGACCAAGGCTAATATTCAACCTTGTCTATTGCAGAAAGGTATAGATATACTGGCATCCATTCTAACCAATGTTTTCAGGCTAAGCTTAGTACTATGAACATTGCCTGAAGATTGGACTAAAGCCCGAGTAGCTTTCATGTCTAAAGCAGGTAAAAAGACGGACCACACGCCCAAAGTCTATCGGTCTATACTGCCGTCCTAAGCAAGAATGCCGTAACTCCAATAAATGTTTATTTCTGTAAAATGAGTTTTTGTGTTTTTTGCTGTTTCGTTTCCTCAACGCTTT